>JALBUQ010000152.1:0-52080 GCA_024364755.1 Pseudohyphozyma bogoriensis
CGAGCACTTATGGTGTCTTCGAGAGTGGTGTCGAGGAGGCTTGCAAGATCATTCATGATAACGGCGGTCAGGTTTACCTTGATGGTGAGTTGTGGTTCTTGGCTCACGAGATGAGTTGAGAGAGCGACGAGAGCTGACACGTTGGTTGTTAGGTGCCAACTTCAACGTATGTAGAAGTAATCTTTTGACGCTTCGTATCCGATGCTAACGTCTCCTCCTCTAGGCTATGATCGGACTTACCTCGCCCGGAAAGGTCGGTGGTGACGTGTGCCACCTCAACCTCCACAAGACCTTCGGAATGTGAGTCTCCCCTCCATCAATCAAGCATTGACTCAGGCTAACTTTTGACAACAATGCTAGTCCTCACGGTGGAGGAGGACCCGGACAGGGGTGAGCTTCTTTCGACGCCTTTTCAACACCAGACCCGTGGCTGATCGCTTGCCGTTCCTCTCTGCTCCAGTCCCATCTGCTGCGCCGAGCACCTCAAGCCTTTCCTTCCTGGTCACCCCGTGGTCCCCACCGGTGGAAGCGACGCCATCGGCCCTATCTCGGCTGGTCCCTTCGGCTCTGCCTCGATTCTCTCCATCTCCTGGTAAGCTCATTCTTCCTTGCGCTTTTCGCGAAAGCAGCTCCCTGACTCTTCTTCACCCACAGGGCATACATTAAGATGCTCGGAGCTACCGGTCTCACCAACTCGTCCAAGATCGCCCTCCTCAGCGCGAACTACGCCATGGCTCGTCTGGCTCCTCACTACCGCGTCAAGTTTGTCAACGAGAACGACCGTTGCGCTCACGAGTTCATCATCGATCTCGCGGAGTTTGATGCGAGTGCTGGACTCAAGGTCATGGACTTTGCTAAGCGTCTTCAGGTGAGCTGCTTGAGTGTTGACCTGGAACGTGGAGTGGGAAGCTGACGTGTCTTTCTACCAGGACTTCGGTATCCACCCTCCTACGTGCTCGTGGCCTCTTTCCACCGCCATGCTCGTGAGTTGGGATATTATTGCTGGGCGGTGTGCTGTTGCTGACGCTACTTGTTCTCAAGATCGAGCCCACCGAGTCGGAGGGCTTGAAGGACATTGACCAGTACGCCCTCCCTCTCTCGGTGTTGAGTCGTTAAACCAACTTTAAAACCACTCTCTCGTTTACTAGGTTCTGCGACGCCATGATCAAGATTCGACAGGAGGCTGAGGAGATCGCGACCGGCAAGCAGCCTCGCGGCGACAACATCATCACCAACGCTCCCCACACCATGCAGGTCGTCACGCAGAGTGACTGGACTCGGTGAGCCACCACCTTCCATCCTCCCTCCTCCACTCTTACTGACTGACCTCTTCTCGCAGCCCATACTCCCGCGAGGAGGCCGCCTACCCCGTTCGCTACCTCCGCACCAAGAAGTTCTGGCCGACGACGTCGAGGATCGACGACAGCTACGGTGACCGCAATCTCTTCTGCGAGTGTCCTTCGGTCGAGTCGTTGGCGGAGGAGTAGTTGTCTCAGCCCATTCAGTGTCAACTCGTGGGCGGAGGCGTAACTTGTCTTGGCCCATTTATTGTCGACCCGTTGGCGGAGGAGTAGTTGTCTTAGCCCATTTATTTACTATAGTTAGATTGCAGTTTGTGTCTTATTTGTACGTGTAGAAACAGTGGAATTCGCATGGCCTCTCAACAGGCGTTGAAGAGCAAGTCGGATCGTGGCCCGAAATATGGGTTCAGTGTGAAGAAAACGTTGCAGAATTAAGATCCAGACTGAGGTATACAAACGACAAGGTATGGAAGAATGAGGGGGGATTAAAAGTGTGCTCAGAAGACGGAGGCGCTGAGTGCAGCAGATGCCTCAGCCCACGTCAGGTATTCGAGCTGCAAGTCAAAGGTCAGCTTGTGCGCATGTTTCGAGGAAAAATAGGGCAACTCACTCCTAAAGTCTCGCATTGCTCCTTCAACTGAGGAGCGCCCTTCTCGGCGATAATGAGGAACCTTCGGCCTTCTTTCGGAAGAGCGGCACGGAGGTGGATCAACGCGCGCTGGATCTCCTCAAACTCCGACTCTGCAGACCAGGAAAAGCGTTGAGACGTTGAACGTGGATGAAGCAGCATCAAACGTACCCAACGTAACCGCAGGAAGTGGCGCAGAAGAAAGCAGAGCGGATCGATCGAGGTGCGCCATGAGTGAAGTCGGAGGGAGTTCGGTGGGCGGGAGGATCTTCAGCTCTTGGCCCGCGAGGGGCTCTCTCAAACGACGTTCGAGGGTCTCGTACGTCGTTTTGTATCTATCAAATAGCCATGAGCTCTTGCGATGAGCTGAAGCTCAAGAGCACGTACTGAAAGTCGCCTCGGGCTAGCGAGATCGTCGCGGGGTGGACGACGATCCGAATGGCCTTGCCCCGCTCGCGAAGAGTGAGGAATCGGTCGAGCTCAGCGTTTTGGCGAAACGCCGAGAGGCTCGGGATAACAACATATCCTGTTGGGAAGGAAGCAACGTCAGCGAGGTCCACTCACGCCGATCGAGCTGACGACGCACCATAGGACAAGACTGGGACCACACGAGGGAGCACTTTCGGGCCAGGAGCCGTCGGCACCTTCCCGCTGCTTCCAAACTCAAAGAACTCTACAGGGGGAGAACGCCTGGTCGTGAGCTCAATCATGGCTCCGGCCAAGACGTCGAAGACGGCATGCTGTCGGTGGACAAAGACGACGTCGACCTCCTGAACAGTCTGAGGGCTTCGACTATCGAGCAGCATGAGAAGGACCTAAAGCAAAAATGGATAAGTTTCTGGTTTGTGTAATATGAAGAACGCACTAACCCCCAAGGCAAGTCCTTCCGCATCGTTAGCCTCACGGAGGGCCTGGGAGTGAGCCGGCACCACCTCGCCTTGCGGAACAGCGCAACATTTGCTGCACGAACGAGTATCAGTCGGCAAATCAGCACATATTGAGCAAACGAACGCACCCTTTCAGTCGTGCTGCCAAGTTGCAGGGAAAGTTCAAGATTAAGCAATACGCCAGCGCTTTGTGGTGCTTCTCGAAGAGGTCTCGATGACGGTCGTACAGCCGAGTCGCTTGGAATCGCCTCTCGAGGTCGGCAAGGGTGATAGCTGGGACTGCTTCTCCCAGAGCCTCGCCATCCGTCTCCGCAGGTGAACCCACACTCATGGCCGTGGCCTGAGCCTCCGGCCCCGTCGAAGGCGTGCGAGACTTTCTCGGGTCGCGAGTCGTTTGAAAAGGGCGCGGGGCTGGAACAGCACGGCGGTTGAGGAACGAGAAAGGTTTGGCTGCTTGCTCTTGCCGACGAGCGCGGATCGACTTGGGCGTGAAGCTCGAGGTGGGAAGGGGAGGCGTCGTAGCAGGCGGAGCGACGATCTCTGGAGCTTGAAGCTCGGGCGATAGATTTACTCGTAGCTGGGATTCCGCCGCTGCCACCACCGCGTCGGACAGAGAAGTCGATGCGGTTGTGGATGAAGACTGTCGAGCAGGACTCTGGGATCGCCGTGGTCCTTGCGAGGCGTCCTGAGCTGAGTTGACCGCTACGACGGGGAGCGGCGACCCTGCGCCGAGTGTCGAGGGCGATCTTGACGGCTCGGTCGGTACTTCATTTTGTACGAGTGCCGCCGTCGGTAAGGGTTGGGCTGGAGGACGTTTCCGGGGGTCCTTAGTCGGAGAAGTTGAGGGCGAGAAAGCTTGATGGGAGGGCGGAGCTGGCACCAGTTCGACCGCTGGAGCTGGTGTCGGAGCCGCGGGAGCAGCTGCGGGAGCGGAAATGACAGGGAGAGGAGGCGATCGATAAGTTTGTGGTTGGGTTTTGACGTTGAAGGATCGCATCTTGAGCACAGCGCTTTGAGATAACGTGGGCTGCGGTAGAGGCGGTCGTGGAGGGGCCGGTGCGGGCGGTGCTGGAGGTGGAGGAGGCGGTCGAGATGGAGCCGACTTGGCGGAGAGCGGTCGCGGTCGTTGAGACAATGGAGCATCGTCGTCGCTTTCATCTGTGGACCTGTCGCAAAGGAAGCTTAGCAACGAAGCCCTCGTTTACTGAACTCGTGCGTGCCCGTGACTCACGCTTGTAGGAACAACGGGCGCTTCTTCGACGCGGAAGGGAGCTGGTAAGCAAATATATTGGTCATACACAAACGCACACGACTCACGTTTGAAGGTCCAGCGTTGGAGGATTGCTGAGAAGAGGGTTTCTTTCGTGGAGGTTCATCGCGCTCCGTCGCCCGTTCCTTGCCCTTCTCGTTATTCTGGCTCGAGAACTGCTTCCTAGCACCGTTCAGCAGCGATTTTGATGCATCACGAGCAGCTGTTTTGAGCAAATGGCTTCGAAGTCAGCTGTGTCGTGCGACTGGGAGGGAAGCATCACAGAGGCGTACCGAGCTCGTCCGCCCTCCTCTGCTTCTTGACGGCGTCCTTCTTCGCGTCCAGCTCTCGAATCGAGAGCGAAGCCTCCTCCTCTGACGACTCGCTGTCCAGGATCGTGCGCTTCGGCGGTCTCGCGCTGCCCGTGCTCGCGCCCCCACTCGCGCCCCGGCTGCCGCTCCCACTCGCGACGGCGTTTGAGCTGCTCGACTTTGATCGCGGCGCGCCGATGCCGTGCTTCTGTTTGTACCTTGCGAGAAGGTCTGTGTGTGCGAGGTTCTGCAGCGTGCGAGAGCGGTCAGTGTTGGTGTTGTTTTGATGCGCGGGCGGACGCACCTCCTCCGGCTCCCAGGTGTTGTCGCCCTTCGCGTCGTAGCCCTCCCACTTGACGAGATACTCCATGCCATGGCCCGCATCCCGCCTGTGCTTGAGGATCGCCTGCACGACGTACTCGGGCTCGCCATCGTCGTCGCCATCGTCGTCGCCATCGTCGCCGCTCTCGGAGGACGACGAGGACGAGCTGCTGCTGGCCGAGCCGGACGAGTTGGGCTCGACGACGGCGGGCCTGAACGGTGCCGACTCGAGCACGGGCGAGGGCGACCGAGCCAGGCTGACCATCTGAGCGCGCTGCTCTGCTCCTCTCGGCGTTGCTGGTGCTCAAGCGCGCGAGCTGCTGCCTCTCTGGAGGTCTGGGTGCTCCTTGTCCGCGGACATGGGTGCTCGGCCACGTGTACTCTTACGGGCACTCTTGCTCTGACGGCACGGCATCATTTGCCAGGTGGTTGATAGAGAACCCCGTGCATCAGTCCGACACGCACGTCGATAATAACGATACAGCTCCTGCGTTGACGTGTCTCGTTGCGCTACCCGTGTCGCGTGGCCACTACAGCTGCCCGTGAGACCATCAGCCTACAGTATTAGCTGAATTGGAGTGTTGCTCAAAACCTAACTGCGATTAGACCAAGCTCCAACTAGTAAACCTCCTTTGACCTTTCTCGGCGATTAGCTCGCTCGATCTCTCTGCGTTCTCCTCCAGGTGGCCCACACCAATCCTGGCCGCTCGCTCGCCGGCCTGCTTCCCGCTCCTGTGGGTTCTCAAACTCAACCCTGCACGACATCTCTACGCTTGTTCCGAATTTTTTCCCGTTTCATTCTCTTTGAGATGGAACGGAGCGGACCGGAGGTGATTTGCGTGATGAGCGGCGGCTCGATGGCCGCGCGCGTCGGTCCGCCGCCCCGACGGCCCTGGATCCCACACGTCGTCTATTTTTTCGTCTCTTTTGTTTTGAACAGTCGGAGGCGCAACGTTCGTCAGAGGCAGGGCATGAGCACAGACAAAGAAGTGGAACGCGGGGTGCGAAGTGCGACAGAATGTTCCGCCGATCCTTTTTGATGAGAGCTCTTTTTCCGATCTTCTTCAGGCACCGCCGGGGGGGCCAGTCGCCAGGGACATCTCTCCACGCTGCTCTTCCCACGTGGAATATCCGTTGATAGAGTTCGGGGTTAACTTGCGGCTCACGCTTGTTCGCCTCCCAACGCTATTTTGCTGCATATGTTGCATCTTGACTGGTGGGTGGTGAAGCAGCAGGATGCTTCTCTGCTTCGGCTCCGTTGTCGCCTGGCCATTCCAAACGTGTTCGCGATCCAGGGCCGAGGGTGTCTGCAGAAATGGACGGGCGACCGGCGCCTCTGAAGCCACCGTTCGACACTCGTCCGCCTTTCCGCTTCCCCAAGGTGATCTGCGCGTCGAGGCAGAAATGGAGAAGTGTGGCCTCTCCCCGCTGGAAGGCCAGCATCGGACGCGGCCATGTCCGTCACGTACGGAGGTGGCTCCCCTCGAGGAACAGCGAATTAAAGGTCCGAACAGCAGCAGCATCAATCGAGGCAGCTGCCGCGGTCGAGTGAGTGTGCCTCAGACGTTGCTGCAATATACATATATATATCCGCTGCCCCCAAGCCCTGAGCTAGTTTGGGCCACATCAGCGCAAACGACGGGAGCGCAGGCGCACGCCAGCCAAGACTCTCTCGGGCAAGAGAACGACGACAGGCGACGGGAAGGGGACCAGAATAATTGAGCATCGAAGGTCGGGGACGTCGCTGATCGTCGCAGCGGTCCATTTCCTGGTGACGCGGATGCGAGAATGTGGCGCTGGGTCGCCCGCCGCCCATCCGCCGGAGGACGCACGTCCCTGACCTGGCTTTTTTTTTTGTGCGTCGTTGAGCGACGATGCGCGTTTTGTTTCCTCCAGATCGTGCTTCTTTTTTTCTTTCCTTTCTCTCTGTTTCCTGTGTCTGTCTGCCGGAACGCTCGTTCGAAGCACGCTTGTCCCCTTGCCCCTGTCGCCTCGTGGCCGCACCGCATCGCCTAGTCCCTGGGCCAGCCAGCAGCGCCCCCGCCAACGAGAGCGAGCTAAGCAGTTCTCCGTCGGCGCCGGCGTCTCCCTCGAGCTCCTCCCTCCTCCCAGTCCCTCCATCCTCCGGCGGGCTACCAGCCCCAGGGCGCCCGATGGATGTGTCGTCTGCTGGCCGTAAGCTGCTGTTCCTGCTCGAGCTGCCGCTGCCACGGCCTGCGCTGACGCGGGACGTACCACAAACAATAGACAGCTGGTTCGGGGCAGTCACGTCCGCTGCCGAGGCTCATGCCGTCCTCGAGGCTAGCAAGCAAGGCGTCAGTCCCTCCCCTCGCGTCCCACCTGCACAACTCTCATCACTTTCTGTCTCCAGCTCCTGCCTCGCGTAACTCGGCGGCTCACCGACCAAGAGTGCGTCCCTCTTCTTCCGCGCTCCTTCTCCGCGCGCTGATCGGCCGTTCGTCCCTGGCCTTTTTTTTCTCTTTCGGCGAGCAGGCGGTTACGATTCGTGCGACCGGGAGCAGTATTTGTGTGGGAGGAGGAGGAAGCTGGCATCAGGCGTTGGACCGATCACGTCAAGTGGAGCCGTGAGTGCCTTTTTTTCTCAAGATTGCGGAGGAGGATCGCCGCGTCTCTGGGCCAGCGTGTTGACTTAAGGAACGGGGTGGCAGCATCGCGAGTGTCTGGTGCCTTCCTCACCTACACAGAGGTGCCCGCTAGAGGAGAAGACACTTTGATCAAGCAGTCCTTCTCGACGACCGACTCGCAGGGGACACGCATGCACCTCATCGCGTACCAGTCCAAGGCCGCGTTCGCCGCCGGCCTCCTCCCTAGCGTCGTCCGCGACCCCATCCTGCACCAGATCCTCGACCGACGAGCATCACAACGGACACCTCGCGACCCAGCACCAGGACCCTCCGCTCTTCCCTCACCACCCCTTGCACCGCCCCAACCACAACCGTCTACGTGGCAACACCAGCCACCTGCGAACCCCGACTATCCCTCATCCCTTCCCCGTCAACCCGGCTACTTCTACTCGAATTCACCTCCTTCCGGCCTTCCGCTCCCCATCTCCCAGCCACCGCCACCCCTCACCGCGTCCACGTCCTCAGCGCTCGCACGCGATCCTCACCTCCGCCATTCTCCTCGCACACTCTCCGTCGCGAGCGCCGACGCATCCCATAGCTCCACACCCCGCCCAAAATCGTCCTATTCCTCCCTCCGCGACCTTCTCAACAACGATTCTTCCGAAGACGCCGTCGCGCGAGCGAGGGACGCTCCCTCCCCTTCCCCCTCATCATCGTCGTCGCATCCACCATCACCCGGCTCGTCCACCTCTGCGAGTCACTGGCCGTTCGCGTACAGCGTTCCGTCAGGAGAAAGTAGTGCGATGGACGTAGACCGGCGGCCAGAAACACGCGACCGCTCCTCGTCTTTCCCGCCAGCGACGGCTCGTCCACCCCGGCCGCTCTCGACAGCGTTTAACCCGTTCGACTCGCCGCATCCTCAGCTCCCATCCATCAACTTTCCTCCGGACGGCTACCCTCATCGTGCCGGAACCCCACTGATGGCGCCTCTAGTCGGCTCGTTCCTCGACGACGACGAGGCGAGCGGCGAGAGCTATCGCGGGTCAGAGGACGAGCGTCAGCTCAGGCTCTTGGGCCGCACCTTGTGAATAGTTAGCTAGCAAGAACCTAATAGAAACCCCTTCCAGTACATTGCCACGTGGATCTACCTCGCAGCTAGAGAAATACCCCCACACATCCTGCATCTTTATTCCCCCCCTCTTTCTCTCATCGCACGATTCTCCTTTGCAACGCGATCTCAAGTTACCTATAAAGAATGTAACAGTTGGTTTCACAAGCAGCTCACATACCTCGTCGTCTCACCCCAAGACCTCTGAGAGCCTTGGTCACCCCTTCAATCTGACTCGTTTGGGGAAAACGTCAAATCTCTCGCTTGCGGCACGTTTTGCAGCAAGAGCTCGTTCAGCCCTCCGATCGTCACTCCAGAGCAAATGTTTCGTGCCGAAGGAGGACGCCCGGGTTAAATTTGAAGCCCGGGTGGGGCGGAGGGATTATCCGCGATCCGCACCCTCACCCACGACGACGGAAATCACCGCCTGCGGATCGCTCCACCGGGTGTGCCTCCACCCTTTCGCCAAACCGCGAGGACGACGAACGTGTCGTGATGTGATCGTCTTCAGAGACCATTTGAAGGCGCTGGAACGAGGACGAGGGATTTGAAAAGGCACGAAAGGGGGGTTCGGCCGCGGGTCGTTCGGTGCCTCGTCGGCGATACCTTTCGCCGCTTCCCTCGCTCCGCACCGGCCAATCGCAAACAACTAGGAACTTCACATTTCGACACTCAAAACACCATCGGTACAACACCCATTACCTTTAGCTTAAGCCTGGGCGGCACATTCGTGAAGGTAGGTGCCGAGGAGCTTGGAGCCCTCGAGGTAGTTCGAGCGGTCGAGCTTCTCGTTGATCTGGAGACGAGATTGCGTCGTCAGTGAGCACTTGGAAAATACGAATGGGATTGACGCACACTGTGAGCTCCATCGTCTCCCCTTCCCATAGGCAAGAGGAGCACGTTCACTCCGAGAGCCTCCGAAAGCGTAAGGGTGATGGGGATGGAGCTGTCGCGTTCGAGTGTCAGACCACTGCCCTCCCAACCCTGAAAGAACCACTCACCCTCCTTCACGAGTGAAATCAGGGGTCTTGCCGTAGATTGTCTCAGTGGCCTGCGAGTTCGAGGTTAGCAAGGCTGGCGTCATTCGTGAAGATGGAAAACGGACCTTGGTAGCAGCGGCGTAGTTCCAGTGATTGATGTCGGCAACCCATGGACGACCTCCAGAGATCATCTCAACCTTGAGAGTGTTCTTGGACTTAAGCTTGGCGAACTCGGCCTGCGAAAAGAAAGTTAGATTGCGCCACGTGTTCCGAGGAACGGTCAACGAACCTTGAGGTAAGGCTGAACGAGAGCGTCGACTCCCTCAGGGGTGAGGTCGGGGACGAGACGGATGGAGAATTTACCTGAAAGAGATTACGATCAGTGAGACAACGGAGTGGACAGGGTGATAATGAGCTAACCGTGCACGGCGGCGGGAATGACAGTCTTAGCTCCAGCTCCAGAGAAGGCGCCTTCAACTCCGTGGATGGAAAGACTGGGGTACCTCATCCTAGCGAAATAACTTTAAGTGAGAACAGCCTCAACAGCCTCAAAGAGAAGCAGACGCACCTGGCCATCAAGCACTCCGTCTTATCCTCGCTGATCGTCACCTTGGCGCCAACGGCAGACTCAAAGTCCTGGACGGTGACATCGATCACGTCGTAACGAGCCCTCTCCTCGTCAGTGAGAACAGCGACATCATCGTTGATGCCGGGAATGAGGATCTTTCCGTCGGGGGTGACGAGCTTCGAGAAGAGAGCGAAAAGGTCGGTCATGGGCTCTGCAGAAAGCCCGTCAGCTTCAACCTTGTGGATCCCTCAACGTTTCAAAAACAACTCACCGTGCACCATACCACCAAAGACTCCACTGTGAAGGCTGTGGTGAAGGGTGCAGCGTTAGATATCCGAACACGTCGCGCCAATGTAGACCGACACTCACTCGGCGCCAGGACCGCTGACGGAAACCTTGAAGTAGCTCAGTCCACGAAGACCGTAGGTGACACAAGGAGAAGTAGTTCCCTGGAAGGAAATTTGATAAGCTACCAGAGTGTTTCGACACGAGTGCGTCCTGAACGAGGACATACGAGCCAGTAGTTGTCGGAGATGCAGACGGCATCGACGCTGGACAAGAAGCCCTTGGACTCCTTGATCACAAGCTCGTCCAATCCGTTGCTGCCCGACTCTTCCATACCCTCGAAGATCATCTTGAGGTTGACGGGGAGGGGGGTGTTGGTCCTGGAGGAAGGTGAACGTAAGCCTCGCCCATGTCTGAGCTTACTGAAGGCAGTTATGCTCACTGTTGGTGAGCCTCAATGACCTGTAAACAGTGTAAAGTACGAGATCAGCTTCAGCCCAAACTGCTTATCGAGAGGAAGTGGTGTGGGTCGAGGGTAGTGTGCTCCTCGCAAGGGCCGTGGATGAAAAAGGTGAACGAAAAGGAAGTTTACTCACGTTGAGCCATCCAAGAATGGGACCCTTGTCGTCCGAAGATCCACGACCGTAGAGACGACCGGAGGCCTTGTCATCGGTGAGGACGAAGGGCTCATGCTCCCATCCATCACTCTTGAGGGCGGGCCTTCACATCGGGAAAACAATCAGTTTCCTATAAACTCAAACCCCTCCCAATCATCACTCACTGAACATCGTAGTCTGTACAAAAGACGTATCAGCTTGCTGCTCTGAAGTCGAGCGAGGCGGCTATGACGAAATGGACCTACGGCCGTAGATGCAGATGGTCTTCTTGGCGGGGTCGTTTCCAAGCTCACCGAGGAGGACGGGAGGAAGCTCGACAGTCACACCGTCAATGTCCTGAGGCCCAAGAGGGACCGACTTGACGCTGTTGGACGAGCGCGCGAGGGAGGTCATCTATCAGCATCCGCCCATCCGCTGGCCCCACTATCCGCGCGTTCGTCGCTCTCGTCTACGGTGATAGCTAGAGGTATAGGAAGGTTGGACTCACCTGACACCAAGCGAGGTGAGCTGGTCCTGGAGCCACTTGCCCATACGGTGCACCTCGGGACGGAGCTTGGGGTCGCCAGAGACGGACGGGATCGCGACGGCCTCCGCCAGCCTGTCGATCCACTTCTGCTCGTTCTCCTCGATGTACTTGATGTAAGGCGTGCTGCAGAGATATCGTTGTTAGCGTGAGGATCAGCTTCCTTCGAAGCGAGCTTGGGGCGTACGAGGTCATTGGTACTCTGCAGGAGCAAGCACGACGACGAGGTCAGCAACAGAGGACAGTCGGCAGCGTCGCCCACCAGGCTCCAGCCAAAACTTACACTAATTTGTGGGACAGTGGAGAAATGAAGAGATTTCGAGTAGAAAGTGGAACGAACAGAAAACCCTGAGCCTCTCGAGGCCAAAGTGGGGCAGCGCACGCGTTGAGCTCGGTGCGCAAACCTTCGGCCTCCCGAGCCGCGTGGCCGTGCTTGGGACG
The DNA here is from genome assembly GCA_024364755.1 of Pseudohyphozyma bogoriensis. NCBI lineage: Eukaryota > Fungi > Basidiomycota > Microbotryomycetes > Chrysozymaceae > Pseudohyphozyma > Pseudohyphozyma bogoriensis. The sequence continues at coordinate 11,805 of JALBUQ010000152.1, forward strand.
AGTTTTTTTCAATACGTATTCCCACTCATCGACGTTGGCCTGATCTCCTTTGTCCTGAAATCTGTCGAAGAGCACTAGCAGTCAATTCGCTCCGTCGTGAAAATCTCAATGTGAGGAAACGTTCACAGCCAATGGCTGGCCTCGCAAAGAATGCCGACGTGTCAAACTCTCAAACGCAACCAAGCCATGACTCCAGGTCTTTCTAACGTGAAACCCCTTTTCATAGCAAGCACTGTACAATCTGTTGTCCCAAAACTTCACACATGGAAGGAAAAAAGAAGACCCGTTTTCACTGCTCGAGCTCACCGACGTGGCTTCCCCGGGTCGATCTCGGCCGACTCAACAAACGGGTTCCACTCGGGCTGTTTCCCGTCCAACCCACTCGTGCGCAAGATCTTGTCAAACACATCGTTCGAAAACGCAAAATCAGGGTTGACCCGCACCGCCGCCGCCTCAAAGTTGGCCACTGCGAGGAGGGAGTGCGAGGTGTGTGCGTAGTCCAAAAGTCATTGGAACGAGGTAGATGAGACTTACGGCAGAACAGCTCGGCATCACGCATGTACGCTTTACCAGTGAGAAGTTTGACGTCGTCTTGTCTCCTCGTAGAGAAGAAAGCGTGCCACTTCCGTTGTTGCTGCGATGCGAAAGAAGCGTCATTAGAAGCTGCTTCCGAGCGGATCACGCAAGGCTATTGTCGCGTACCTCCAATCCGACGTCAAACACTTCATCGCAGATGGGTTTCCGAAGGCTCTCGTAGACTTGGAGCGCGAGTCGCACGTCCATCTTGCCTCCGCCAGCGAGAGCGAGGCACAACGCCACCGTCGCGGCGTCCTCGACGGCAGTCGACCCTCCTTGGAAAGAGGTGGGAACCATAGCGTGTACAGCATCTCCCAAGAAGCAGATCTGTGGGAAATCAAGCACTCGGTCAGCTCTACTGGAGCACGAGCTGTTGCGGCGGGTCAAGGTGGGGACACGTACACATCCACCCTCCGAAATCCATCGCGCTGCTGGCGGCCTAGTCACCTCCGTCAGTTAAGGGTTCCTCAAAGATTGAAAGAGAACGTCCACACACTCGTCGGGCAGTTTCCAGTTGAGCGTGCTGGGGAAGTACTTGATGGCGCGGACGAGCACTGGATCCCACCCATCTAGACAAGGAAGCACCACGTCGGCCGTGTTCTTCCTGTCCTTCCAGTTGAGCGACGACTGGCCAGCGGCTGCTCGATGAGTAAAGCTGAAGGCGACTTGGCTGTTGAGCGTGAGCGAGAGTGGTCAGCGGAAAGTTGACACGTGGCTGTGGAGGACTTTGGCACGCACTTGCCGTTGTCGAGCGGTGTGATCGTGGCGTGGGCGTATGGACCGATCCACGTTCGAGTGCATCCATCGAGTAAGTCTGTTCAATGTCTTCAATTAGACTCGATTTCTACCACAAAGCGAAGCAGAGTGGGACTGACGACAGATCTGAGGATCGGCCATGATCTGGTCACTGCTCTGCGCCGACCGAAAGATGCTGTAATCCGAGAGCTCGACGGCAGGACGATGTCCTCTTGGGATCAACAAGTCCCTCGAACGAGAGCTAGTCCCATCGCATATGAGTATAGTCTGAGACCAGTCGGAGGTCAGCGGAAGAACTCAAGACCGTGGCGGACGGCGACGAAAAATCTCACTCACATCGGCATAGATGACATCGCCCTGTTTCGTCACGATCGCAGGCTTTCTCGGGGTATCTCTGTACTGGTACACGTCCCTCTCGTACAACACCTTGACGCCCAACAACCTCGCTTCGATGCCCAACGACCCTAGGAACTGAGCTCGATGGCCTTGGAGCAACGGCGCGCCGAATTTCTCTGGACTTTCACAGAGCGATCACCAGGTCAGCATCGATGGAAACTCAATGTCGTACAAAAAAGAGCAACTCACTACTTCCTCAAGTCTTCAGCAGAGATCTCCGCGCCCGAACTATCCTTGAACAACCACCACGCGCCTTTGGCGGACCGTTCCCACAACTCCTTGGCGAGTCCCCATCTCCGCAGGATCTTTGCTGCATTGCAGCCCAGCTGGAAATGCGAACGGTGAGACCTTATTGCTAGCTGCGTTTCAGAGGAAGAGGTAGTACGAACGGTGATGGCATCACCATGCGGCGACAACCCCGTCGAGCGCTCGAGAAGCGTAACGGCAAACCCTTGTCTCGCGCAAGCGATGGCCGTCGACAGTCCCGCTGCACCCCCGCCAGAGAACCCTTTATTAGCACCCTTGAAACTATCCTCCTGCCCCTTCTCCGAGGTTATCCCAGAACTCACCAAACCCGCTCCCGACGACGATGATGCGCAACCTGATGTCGTCGCTGATGGCGAGCTCGGCGAACGCGAGGCCTCGTTCGTTCTCTTGCGTTTGCCAAGCTGGCGGAATGACGGACTCGAAAGATGGAGGTGGGGGTAGAGTGACCTGTACGTCAGACTGGGGGGTCAGCAAAGAGCTCGGAGACGGGAGGGACGTAAGGAGGAAGGGCCGTACCACACGTGGCTTGGCGACGACCGTGATGGGCTCATCCTTCTTCGCTTTCTTCTTGCTCCACATCGGAGGGATGCGGTAGAAGTTGTTGGACGGAGCTGAAGGAGAAACGGGTTGTACAGAGCCAGCGGCCAAAGGCAGAAAACTCTCTTTTTGGGCGCGGATGATCTTCGCTTCCGCCCGTCGCAGTCGGATGGGCCTTCGTCCTTGTTCCGAGGGTTTCTAAGCCCCCTCTCCAAGCACGCGAGCAGTCGCACAAGGTGCAGCCACCCCGCCCCCAGCCTCTCGTGGCATTAGGAGATCAGTGAAACCAGACCGAAGCTCGTTGGACCGAGGGAGCGCCCTGGGCGATCACGGGTGCGATATCGTGTGCGGTTGGAGGATGGACGGAGGTGTAGCGGAGCCCGCGTTCGGGTTCGGGTCGAGAGAGGAAAGCAAGGGTCGGGAAAAGCATGTTCTGCAGGGGAGGGGCCGTGATACCTTGTCGATCCTTTTATTGCTTGGCTGTGAGGGCGGTCGGACCGCTCGTTTTTTTTTCCCACGTCGATGTGCGGAGGTGGAGTCCACGTGGTTGGGGCGAGGATGGCTCATGTAGCACCAGAGAGATGCTATGAGGTGAGTAGGAGGGCGTCACACAAGCCCACCTTTTCGACTATGTCAAGTTTGATGGAGAGGAGGGTGTTGCTTCAGTCTGAAGGGGAACACTCAGGAGAGAGCACGGGGCTGTGGGAGGGCGGCCGTAATCCGTGGTCTCCCCCCGCATTCAGTCACTCGTAGATGTAACTCGGCCCAGATCAGCCTAGAGTAGATCTGGTGGAATATGCAAGATAATGTTGAGATAATTCATTCGAGGAGGCTTGCTTTCAAAAGCCATCAATGCGAGCGGCTGGACCAGCACCAGAGTGGCACACTCGAAGACGCTCCGCATCGCGCTGAGAGGCCAACAGACGAGGCCAATCTATTTCTTCAGTCCCAGCAATTAGATCCCTGCATTCAAAGACTAGTGGGAAGCGTCTACTAACGGAAGCTACCGGAGAACAGGGTGCACAAGCGTTTGGGGAGGAAGCGACGCTCCTACGTCGAACATCGTGGTCCCTTGACAGAAGCACCTCTGCAACTAGAAGCAAGGGGGTTGGTCGGAGCCGAGCAGACTTGGGCAGAAAATGAAATGACCGTTGACTGGCACGTCGCTCGGGAAGCGTGTTTGACCACGCTTGCTTAGATCTGTTAGCCCTCCGGTCACGCGTTCTCGGCCGGGGAACGACGTTGTTTTGATTGGAGCCTCCATGTGCGCGACGGAAGACGTGGGCGCGAGAAGCAGAGACATGAAAGAATAAATCTCCATTTGATGGGCTGGGCCTTGCTAGTCGAAGCAAAGACAAAGCGGGGGAATATGGTACGGCAAATGAGAGGAAGCGGGAGGTAAAGAGAAAAAGTAAACAACGGGGGCATGGCGGTTTAACGTTCCAACAAGGGGAGCTCAACGTCGCTCGCTAGCGATCTACGCGAGGGTTGCGAAAAGTCGAGGGGGGTGATGAGTATGTACGATTGGCGAGGGTGAAGAGCGTATGGACAAAGGTAGTGGACTGGGATGAACCGGGAGAGAGGGCGTTAGCGGTGGAAACTCCGACGAGAATGCACGGCACGCGCGCGGCCAAAACAACGCTCTCGAGCAACGTGCGCGCCGTGTCCGTGTGGTGTGGTGTGTGGTGGGCAGGAGGGACTCACCAGTATGTACAAAAGTATAGACAAAAAAGAGCGGAAAGGGGAGATCACAGATCCTCGCCCTCGTCGTTGTCGTCCCGCTCTGGCTCGTCGCCGTCGTCGCCGTCCTCCTCCGCGCTGAGGTAGCTCGCGCGTTCAGGGTACGGCGTCGGGAGGCGCGACTTGAAGCACTGGAACTCCTTCTCGACGAGGACGCGCTCCTTGCTCGGGGTGAGCGCGCCGGCCTCGCTCTTGGTCGGCGAGTGGATCGTCTCGGCGGCAGCGCTGCTGCCGATCACGACGGGGATGATCTCGTCCGGGTGCGACGGGGGGAGGCTCGCGAGCTTGAACTCGGGGATCTCGAGCGCCTGCTTGTTGGGCCGGTGCTTGCTGCCTGCTGAGGAGCGGCGGCGGGCGAGGAGCGAGCCGGGGAGGGGCGGGGACGGGGACGGGTGCGGCGTCGTGGATTCCGACACGGCCGACTCGCTGTTGTTGTTCGTCGCCGGGTCCGGGTCGTCGGAGAAGGTGCACTTTTGGACGGACGGCTGGGTGGAGGGGAGGCGCTGGAGGATCGAGGGCTGGGGCAGGGTGGCGGCGGTGGGCATCGTGTGTCGTTTGAGCGGCGTCGAGGGGCGGGAGGAGGAGGAGGTGTTGGACGAGCGGGACTGCAGCGGTGGACGGGGGATCGCGAAGGTGCTCATGCAGGCGGGACCAGGTGGCTCTCGAGCAAGAATTAGTGCGAGTTGTGTGCAAAGGTAAAAGTATGTGTAGAAATGAGAGAAGCAAGGACGGAAGGGCAGAATCGGGGGTGCGTTCGCTCCGGCTCTCCCCCAGCTCAGCCGCCGCGACAGAGGGACGCCTCCGACCGCACGCGGAAGTTGGGCCTGCGCGCGCAATCATGACGTCGTGGGCCGTGGGCCCCCCGGGGGTTCGCCCATCCCCCCCTTCGCTCCTCCGAGCGAGGCTACGAGTGCAGTAGATTCTTCACTAGACATCGATTTCTGCACACTCCTGTGTCCTCAGCTCAACCCCCTTTGTCCACCGTCCGAGGCGCGCGGCGGCCACCGTTCAACACCGCCCCGCTCAAGCGGCATGTCTCGGACTTCTATTCCCTGCTCGGCCTTATATTTCCATGGTCCCCGTGCAATTTGCCCTTTCGAATACAAAGGAAAGAAAAATCGTCACACTATAGAAAATAGCCCGCCGAACTCGCCGAGGAACCCAGAGAAGAGGAACCAGCAGGCCCCTTTTGGGAGCACGTCGCGGCAGTGACGTTGCTCTCTCGCTCGCTCGCTTCCCTCTCGGGTTCCTGGCCCCTCAAAACTGGCTAGAAACGAGTAGTACAGTAGTTCTGGCAAGACAATTGCCAATTCATCCCCTCTGCCGCAGACACAGACGTCGCTTCTGAGAACCAAGCGCAAGCGAGATGCATCATCGGCCAACAGATGAGCGAACCTCGCCTCGCGGGCGACGTGGCCGGTTCTACTCCAGCTTGGCGCAGGGTGATTCGGAAGCGTGCACCACAGCCAGAGATACACTCTGTGGGACTGCTCCATCGCAGCAACAGCACTCGTTGACATCCCCGCGACATAAAGAACCACGTCAGCCCTTCCTCGAAACAGCGGGGCAGAGCATGGTCACGAAGACTGCACAGAAAGAGCGACTGCAGATGCACCAGCTGCATTTCCCATCAACAATCATAGCTACAGATGCTTTTAAAGGGCGCCACGGTGGACGAGGCCGGGCGAAGCCTGCGCCTTGGGGAGGATGTACGTCTCGGCGAGCACGACGTGGTCCGGTCTACTCTCCCAAACACACCAGTCAGTCCAACCTTCCTACAAAAAGCCCATCAACGAATGAACAAGAAGCACTCACCGGGAAGCAGCCCAAACGATCTCCTCGGCAATGTCGTACGCCACGAGGGGCTGAACGCCATCGTACACTTTGTCGGCGGCGGACTTGTCGCCTCGGAAACGCGTGACGGAGAACTCGGTCTCGACCATGCCGGGTTGGATCTCACTGACACGGACTTTGGTCGCGACGAGCTCGCGGAGGAGGGAGCCGCTCTGTGTCGAGGGGTAGCAGGTTAGAGAGGTGGGAGTTTGGGTAATGGAAGAGGGGGCTCACGAAAGCCTTGACGGCGTGCTGCAGGTAAAGAAAGTTGGTTAGATTTGTTGTTACAGGAAGGCATTCTTCAAACGAACCTTGGTAGCACAGTAAATCGCTGGACGACAAGATCTAATCAGCCTACGTGTCGTCCAGCCACAGAGGAAATCTGCGCTCACATCCACCAGCATAAGGCTCACGTCCAGCAACCGAGCCGAGGTTGATGATGTGACCAGAGTTCTGCTTCTTGAAGTCTGTTTCCTCCCTCCGAGTCAGCGGATCGTTGCAGGAGGGTTTCTGGACGAAGCACGCACGGTTGACGAACACCTGGGTCAGGGTGATGAGGCCGAGCACGTTGGTGTCTGGAAGGGCCAACCTGTCAGCTCTCGCTACCTTTCAGTCAGCCTGGCTCTCAGCTTACTGAACACTGTCAACGGGAACCCCGCAACCGTCAGCTTCCAGCTCTCCTCCGGCCCGAGTCCGAACCAACTCAACTGGTATCAATATCGCTCTCCTTGATCTCTCCGACCTTCTCAGTACCGTACACCATTCCAGCGTTGTTACTGTCCTCCCAACCAATCAGCCTCGTCGCTTCAAAAACCCAGACAGCCGGAGAGAGACCACGCACACGAGGATATCAACCTTCTTCAAGCTCTCCGGGATCTTGTCAAAGATACCCGCAACAGCAGCGCGGTTCTGCATGTCCAGCACGATCGTAGCCACCTCTCCACCCTTGCCCGTTCCGCCCTCCTACAGCCCATCAGCAGCAGGTCAGCGCGCGCTCGTCGGAGGGAAGGGCTATCGGCGGAAGTGGGGGGGAAGCGCACCTTGTTGGCGGCCTTTGCGAGCTCGGCGACCTGGTCGAGCTGGGCTTGACGGCGGGCGGTGATGATGATGTTGGCTCCCGCTTTGGCGAAGAGGATGGCCTGGTGTCAAGTGGCAGGGGGATCAGCTCCGCACGATGGCTTCTCCGCTTTCGAGCCGCTGCCCTTCGCTATCTCGACGTACAGTCTCGGCTCCGATTCCACCTGCGATTCATAGGGAATCATTTAGATACATGCTGTTGAATGAATGTAGCAGCGGAGATGTGCGTACCAGAAGCACCAGTGACGAGCACGGTCTTGCCGGCGAGCCGCGACGAGTTGAAGACTGACATGTGGCGAGTGAGGAGCGGTTGGAGGCCGAGAGAAGGGTTCGAGAAGAGTTTCGGCAAAGTCGACAATCCACGCAGGAGCATCCACTAGTGACACGAGGTAGAGAGAGAACAAGGAGAAGGAACGGGCGTGAGCGACCGCTTGCCTCACTTCGCACCGCAATGGCGTGCGGAGATGTGGGCCGGCCGACAAATGCTCTCGGGCGAAAGACGGGGTTCGCCGCAATTGTGCCAATACTCACGAGAATTCTTGAAAAGTAACAAGTACAGCAAACAGATAACGAAAGGTAAAGGTATGGAGGGAAGACGCCCCCCCATGGAGAACGCATCCGAGAGAAATCGCAGGCGCATCGCTTGCGCTCTCGCGGCGCGTATCAAAGGCAGGAACGACGGAGAGATAAACAAAAGGCCCAGCCAGCAGACGACGACGTGGTGGTAGAGTAAGAAAACAAGTTTCATCTTTCCGATTTTACTGGGTTGACGGCTGCGATCGGAGGGAAGCCGACTTGAGGGCCTTTCTGGAGGACGAGCAACCGCTTCGAGTGCATGATGTATGCTTTCAGGTAGCCCTAGTTAACAAGCACGATAAGCTCGTTTCTTCCACAGAAAAGGATGAAGGTGAAGATACGCACTTGGTCGGCAAGACTTGCACACATGCACTCGACATCGTCCACGTCGAGCGAGGAATCGTTGAACGCGACGCGCGCCGTCACGAGGAGCTTTTGCAAGGGGAGCGTCGGCGGACCGGAGGAGTAGTCTGGGATCCCGTTGTGCGAGATCAAGAGACTATGAATGAAGGTGAGTGAGAGATTAGAAGGTCGCGTGGAAAGAAGCCTGCCATGAAGTGACACGTACGTTCGTCGGACCAGATTCCGCCAACACACGAGTTCCAGCTTCTCCTTCAGCAGCAGGTAGTTTCCTTTCGCGAGGTGCCAAGACTGGTGAGCATCGAGCGCTCCCATCACTCCCACAAAGTCACCCAGCTACTTGTACGAAAGACCACGTCAGCGCTAATGCGCCCAGAAGCGGGAGGAGAACGCACCTGAAGCGGCACGATCAAGTCCCCGTACTGGTCTGAGAGATCAAACTCATCCAATAATTCTTCATTTGGAAAGATGCCGAGCGGAAGTGAAGCGGCGATGAGGTAGATGAGGATCGTTCTGCAGATATCAAGGCGCGTGAGCGATGCCTGCAACATCAGGCGCAACGGACCCGCACTCACCTGGCGTTCTGAGGGTTGTGGGTGGTACAAAGGTCGAAAGCCCGTTTGAGCTCTTGCTGAGCCTGTTGGAATGATGGAGAGATATCATTGTCAGCGCAACGTGCGAGACTCGCGAGGAACGAGGACCACGTACCTGAGGCAACCGACGCTGGTACAGGTAGATGCGCCCACGGTTGTAGTTGAATGCGACGCGGTCTCCTTTTGGATATCTATCGAGGGACGCCACGTGATCTTTGGTGTTTTTCAAGATGGTATCGCAGAGTCGCAGGTTCCGGAGCGCGAAGTAGACTTTGAACGTCAGGTTGGCGAGGAAGAAGATGGCGTCACGTCTTGACGGAGACTCGGTACTCCTGTAGGAGCAAGAGCAGTCAGAACACGAGGCGAGTGACTGGAAAGGATGGCCAGCCAACCGGTCGTTGGCAGCAATAGTCATCGGGCGTCGAAGCAGCGTTGCCGCATCTCCAGCCTTCGTGAGCTTAACGTCTCCCGCTAATCTTCCGGCCTGTCAAACAGGTCAGATTGTTCTGCATGTTTCGAGTAAAGAGTACTTTTTACCTTCAAAGCCAGGGCGATGAGGGTTTTCGCTATTCTTCTCAGCGTCGACACGAACCAGCCCGACTCTCCCTGCGCAAACACCTTGTCCGCCGCTCTGCCACACGAAAGCCATTCATCAGCTGTCCTTTCACAGAATCTGGTGAGCAGATTACTGACTTGAAGATATCTTCGCACAGCCGGTAGGCTGTGGTTGCAGCTGCAGCATCCGAACTCTCGAGGTCGGCGTCTCGGACAAAGAGGAGGTAGGCGGCGACGAAATCGGCAAAGGCTCGGTAGTCTGGGAAGAAGCTCCGGGTGAGGTTGGTGTAGGAGGTTGGGCGGAGAGAGTGGCCGCTCTGTCGAGAGCACGGCGGCGGGATCAGCTTCTCGGACATGTCAACAAACGCGGGCAGGGCAGACGCGGACGCACAGCGAGAGCCTGGCGGAGGGAGGTATATGTTCTTGATTCTTGAGAAGGGTTGAACAGGCTGGCCAAGCCGACGTCTTTGCTCTCGAGAGCGGCCTTGACTTGGGAGAGGTACAGGTCCTGCGTGGTTGCGGTGGGCCGACGGGCGCGTGAATATCGTGTTCTCGAGGTGTTGCCGGTGTATCTCTAGTCGCCAATCCTTCCAAGCAGGACGAATGTCGAGTCTCGCTGATGATTAGTGTAAAACGAAGTGTTGAGAATAGTGTTGGACGAAGGCAAAGGGAGCGAAGCCGGCGCCGCTCTCTTGGGCTTCGACTGTCAACATCTCACCCGCCGAGCGCCCCTGTGCCGCTGACGCCGCCGCCATGTTTGTCACCATTTGATGATACAACTTGTCTCAAGCTAATCCTTGCTTACCGTGCTCGAATAGGTTCGGCAGACCGGAGAGCCGGTCGTCCAACACGGCCCAAAAGCGCCTCTCGAGGGTGTCGCCGTCCGAGTTTGACGCGATCCTACGCGGCAACGACACGCTCAAGGTTCACTCTGTCGACGAATCCCAGCTTGGACGTACTCTCGGGACCGCAAACGACGATGCCGGCAGCGACCTCTCTCCGCCCGCGAGCCCCGTCACGCCCGCACCGCCCTCGCCCTCGCCAAACAAAGGTGGAGCACGCCCCTCTCCGACACTCGCCTCCGTCGACGAAGGACCATCCAGCAGTGCAGGACCTGCCTCGATGGATGAGCGAAGGAGAAGCGTACATCGCAGTGGAGGAACCGCGTCGAGTCCGGATCTAGCGAGCTTGGTTCGCGAGGCCAAGGCGAGGGGGAACACAGTGGCGCCAGCGGGGCACGAGCAAACGTGGGAGTCGGGTGAGAGTGCACCAACTACTCCAGATATCGGCTACCAAGGCTTCCCTGCCAATCCCGACCGTGACGACGAGCCCGCTTCTTCGACCTCCTTTCCTGCTTCGACCCGAGGACCTCATCAATCCTCTCCGACCCAGAAGAGCTTCCCCTCGTTCCCTCGCCCATCTACCTCAAACTCTACCACCTCCTCTGCTCCACGCCCGTCGACATCGTCCCTCGCGGTCCCGACCTCGTCGAGCGACAACAACACACCCCGCAAGGGTCGCGTCTCCGACAGCTCGTACGTTCACGTCAGCTCGCCGGCGGAAGGACACCCTCTCGAGCTTTCGATCTCCCGAGGGACGACATCTTCGAGGGCCAGATATGGCTCGGAATCCTCCGTCTCCCCCAAGAAGAGCAAGGCCTTGACACGCGGAGACGATGAGAGCACGCGCGATAGAGTGAGCTGCCATGTTTTTTTGTTGTTGCTTTCATTTATGACAGCTGACTCTCTTTAATCATTTTGTTTAGTCGACCTACTCTAGCACCATGCGGAAAGCGAGTCGTTTCTTTCGGAAGCTGGGAGGAGGTTCATCGTCGACTTCCTCAAAAGTGCGGCGCCTTCCATTCGTTGTACACGTTGATCCTACGGCTGAGTTTTGTGTGTCTATTAGTCCACCGGGTCTTCCACAACGAGTGCTCCCTCTACCCCCATCTCTACCGACTTTGCTTTCAATCAACGTGGTGGAGCTCCGCCCGTCCCTGCTGTCCCCTCCGCCTACTCCTCCCAATCGCCCGCCCGCCCTCCCGCTGCTTACACCAGACCCTCAATTTACGAGCGTCAGAGCTCTGGAGAGTTTTCCAACGGCAGCTCCGCCCAAAAGACTGCATCGCCAATGGCTCGCGACGGGTCCAACAACACGCTCAACGTCGTCAGCGGACACTCTCGAAGGCGCAGCATGAGCCTCGGTTCGTCCTCAGGAGCGACTCTATTGGCTGTGGGTCGCAGTTCGCCGAGCTCGTCGCCCCAGGAGCGGCAGCAGTCGAACGCGAAGACCAACGAGGAGGCAGAGAGGCTGCGATCGGAGCTCCAGAGGTGGAAGCTGGACCTCGACGGAGTCTTGGGGTCGATTGGGGATGGATCAGCCCTCACTCTCTCTCCCGACCTCGCGAATGGGGACAAGAGAACATCCGCTCCGCCGTCGCCCAACATCGGGACCCTTCCAACCTTCGAGCCCTTAGGGATGCCGTTTTCCCAACGGCCGCTGTCAACGCCAGCCGTGATGTCGGGGCCGGCGTCCCACGGAAGTCCTCGCAAAGAGGTGAGGGCGAACAGCGATCCTCAGGTTGGAACGTTGACGCCTCGCCCAAAGACGACGGATGGCGCACCGATGGTACCAACGCCCATCATTCCGTCGCCGATGGTCGACGTCTTCAGAGAACCTTCCGATACTTCTGAAGACGCTCCCGAAGCGCCAGTTAAGCCGCCGAGCATTCGTCTCGTCTCTCCGGCAACGTCCGCAACAGAACTCTCCGATGACGTGGACACGATCCATCTTGACAGCAACGGGCTCGGCTTGCAAACCATCACCGAATCGTCGCCCTCGCCAGACGCAACCTTCTCCACGCCAGCTAAGCCTGCCGCGTCGAACCCGATTGCGACGCCAGAAGCGACGGGAGTTACGCCGCTTCTGTTCACCCAAAGTCCCAGCCCCGTCGCGGCACGGGACAACGACACTTCGGTCGCGGCCCTCAATCGCAAACTCGCACGGCACTCGATCATCGCCAACTCTTCCCGTCCCAACACTGCGAGCAGGACGACTTCTACTTCGAGTCTCCAGTCCGACGCGATGGGTAGAGGGTTGAGCAAGGCGTCGACGGATGGGAGCTCAGGAGGAGAGGATGGTCCGCACAAGATGGACTTGTCGGCTGGGGCGCCGTTGGAGGAGAGGGCGAAGAGCTTTGCGCAGCGGTGTTGGGTTGAGGACGAGACGTTCCTCGAGCCGAGGAAGATTGCTGAGTGGTTGGGATCGTCGTCAGTCCCCTTTCTGCCGAGCATTTCTCCCATTGATGAAGCTCATGTCTACTCATTCCAGTCGTCGACCCAATGCGGCGGCCCTTCGGATCTACATCGAATACTTCGACTTCACTGGCTTGCGCCTCGATATGGCTTTCCGGTGAGTGTTTGGATTGCCGAGCAGCTATTCACAGCGAGCCTGACTTCAGATCTTTCAGACGACTCTGCGAGAAGCTTTTGCTGAGGGCGGAGGCTCAGCAACTGGACCGCATCATCGAGCAGTTCGGCAGGAGGTACTACGAGAACAACCCCGGCACGGTCTACGAGAGTCCAGGTGAGCCTAACTTGTGGCTCTTCGGCTTGATCTCCACATTCTGACCTCGATTCGCAGATGTCGTGCATGCCGTCGCCTACTCGCTCCTGCTGCTCAACACCGACCTTCACATCGCGCGCACGGCTTCTCGAATGACGCGCCACCAGTTCGTCAACAACACCGTTAAGGCCATCGTCGTGATGAAGGCTCAGAAGGACCCGGAAGAAGCTTCCACCGGCCTTCTCTTCGGCGGCTCGAACGCGTCCCAGGAGCAGGAAATCGCCGACGTCTTCACTGGACCGGAGGAAGCCACGTCGTCTCGAATGTCGCTCGACCGTTCGCTCGACCGTTCCCTTGGCAAAGCAGCTCGACGGAGGAGCGCAACCGTCTCCAGCTGGAAAACCTCTAGGGATACTTCGGCCAACTCGTCGATGCCAGACTTGACTGGCTCGCCAGTGCGCCCTAGGATCTTCACCTCCGCTTCAACCGAGAGCAGTCCAGCCAGGACGCGCGCAAACTCTGGAGGAAACCTCGCTCATATGGAGCTGGAATCGAACCTGAAGGTGAGAGCACCTTGTCTTCAACGATGGACTGTGTCTGACGCTCTTCTGGACTGTAGGAGATGTACACGGCCATCAAGGCGCAGCCTTTCTTCCAGCCTCAACAGTCGAACTCCTCGACCACGATGCTCAACGACGGTCGTTCCTCGGTCTCTCTGGCGCCAGCGACGTCGCCGTACGGAAGTTTGGGCAGCGTCAGTCGCTCCGCCAGCCGAAGAAGTGCGGCCTCGACCCTGAGTGCTGCTTCGAATGCCTACAAGCGCTCGAGCATCCGAGGTCTTGGGTCGTTCCTTGGAGGAGGCTCGAGTGCCGACTTCACTCGTTCTTCCAGCCCTACGCCGAGTACAGCCACGTCGTTCAGCGAAGTGGGTTCTTTCGTTGGCGATGTTTCTCGAAGAGTTGGTTGCTAATCTGCTGAAGCAGGAAAACCAGTCGATGGTGCACGGCCACGCGCACCACAACATCCCGACCATCGGCTTCGCCAACAGCCTCTCGCACACCATCATCCGCGAGCAGCAAGAGGACGACGCCAAGAGCGAGGGTGGAGCGTCGGTGACCGACGAAGAGCTAGCGCTACTCGGAGCGCCTTGGGCCAAGGAGGGCATCCTTCATCGGAAGCACTATTGGGAGAGCCCGGGCCGCCGTGCGAAGGAGAAGCACTGGCTGCAGGTATTCGTCGTCATCTCTCAGGGCGGGTTGCGGATGTTCCGGTTCGATGGCAGCGGCACTATGAGGGGTGGAATGGGCGGTGTTGGCGGTGGAGATTGGGCTGCGAGTCTCTCTTTGTCCGATTTGTTTGAGCATTGAGCTGACGTTTTTCACTTGGACAGTCGACGGCACAGAGCGTTGGCGAGATCTCGCTTACTCATGCCTTGTCCTCCGCGATGCCGCCGCCTGGCTACAGCAAGGATCGACCTCACTGCTTCGTCCTTACACTTCCCAACGGCGGCTCGTACTTCTTCCAAGCCGGCACTCCCGACCTCGTCAGCGAGTGGGTCGCCACATGCAACTACTGGTCGGCCCGGCTGAGCAAGGAGCCTCTGTCGGGAGGAGTGTCCAACATGGAGTACGGATGGAACCGCGTCGATGTCGGAGACGAGCAGGACGACGGTGCCGCCGAGGTCGGGAGCATTCGCAGCGGGAGGAGTGGCAAGAGCGGTCACAGCCGCATGAGCCACCACCCGTCGTTCGTGCCGTCGAGCCATGGAAACCCCAACGATCGGATCCATATCAACGATTGGAAGCCTCCGGGCGTTCCGACTGGCTCGAGCACGCTCTCCGAGGACGCTCAACTCGAAAGCTTGAAGCGCCACGTATCAATCATTCGGAACGAGCTGGCGGTTCACAACCAGCTCCACGCCCCGATGCTCAAGCTCGTGAGTTTTTTGGAGCTGTCTCTTGGTTCTTCTTGACTTGCAAGTCGTGATTTTGCTGACTTTGTCGTCGCTGCAGTACTCGTCGAGGAGCGCCAACCTGGTCAAGGCGTCGGCGAACTGGAAGGCCAAGTCGCAGCACCTGCTCAGCGAGATGGTCAAATACCAGACTTATGTTGACAACCTCTCGTCTGCCCTTCGCCTCAAGGCCATTCGTCGCGGGCAGAAGGAAGTGGAGGACATGGTGCGCCACTTTCTTGCCCTGCTTTCGACCCCCTCGCTGTTGGACGCTAACCCCGCGCACATCAGCTCAACAACGCCGACCTCGTGGACGTTGAGGAAACGGATGAGCAGCCAGACCTCTCGTCGAAGCCTGCTCTGCGGCTCGACCCGGATAGGCGTGAAGTGGAGGACTCCGAGGGCGATGAATTTTACGACCCTGGTGCGCATGATCCCTTCCGATAGACGAAGAAAGCAAGCTTATTCATAACACGATGCATGTCAGAAACTCCTACGAGATCTGAAACTGAATCGCGGAAGGAGTGATCGAGGGGCACCGAAAACGACCGCGAGGCCATCGAGGGAAGAGGAGGGCCGGCTGCGGTGAATACCCCACGTGTATTTTCTGATACCTAGGTTGACCACGACTTGCATTTTATATCACTCGGGCTGAAACGGAGGAACTGTGATTACTTTATGCGTGAGCCACACTTGCCCTCATCTTCGGAAGGACTTGACGCACGATACGGACGAAGGTTGGAAGGTCGGGCGCGCTGCACGGATCGCCGCTGAGCTCCTGTAGAGGCGAGCGACAGGCCGACGACGCTGTTTCCGTCGTTCTTGGCCTTGCGGGATCGCCTTCCTTCCTTCCCTTTTCCCGTAACTCGCGCACTTACGATGCGAATCGCCGACCTGCTCAACCCGCCCGTCGCGTCGACGTCGCAAGTGCCAGCGACGGAGGCCGCGCTCGTGTCGACGACGTCGACGCCACCGGCGTGCCCCAGCGGTCCGCCGGACGACGAGGAAGGTTCCTGGTGCGTTTGGCCCTCCTCCTCATCATCGCGCAAACTTTCGCATCAGTCTCACCCGAGTCGCTCGGGCAGCACCACGTTCACGATCCCTCGCTCGGAGCGTGCTCGCCCTCTGTCGCCTGCTCCGAGCGTCGCCAGCTTTGACAGGGAGCTCGCGGGGATCAAGGAGCGCATGTGGATGGAGAGCGGGTCGGGTAAGTCGGTCTTCTCTTCTTTCATGCACCACTGCCTGACGCTTTGCTTGGTCCGCTCTCAGCGAGGGAATGGCAGATGAACAGCAAGGAACTCGTCCGCATCGAGATCGCTCACCCGAACCTCGCATCGGCTTCCCAACAACTCAAGGGCCACTTCAACCACTACCTCACTGTAAGCTGCTTTGAATCCTGTTAAAATAATGGATAGACACTTCTGAGTTGACCACTTTTGGTCCTGACCTCGCCAGGTCTGCGAGCACTTGTACATTCCTCCCTTCCCAATCACGAGCACCAAGGTTCGTCCTCCTCGTCGTCACGAGCTTCTTCTTCATCGAGCTTGAGCTCCTTTACTGACATCCAAATGTCATCCAAACTCATCTATAGGCCGCCATCGTCCTGGCACCCGCCTCCGACCTTCCCTGGGCGCGCTACCTCCGCAAGCTGATCGCCACGCCGCCGCTTCCGCCCTCTGAAGTCAGAAACGCGTTCCTCTCGCTCCGAGTCTGTGCCCAGGCGACAGACCACTACTGGTTCAGAGTCGCAGAGTCGTTCCTGGACGACCCCGAGTCCTACTCCGTCATCGTCGATGTCCTCAAGGCGTGTCAGTACGTGGCCCCTCCGTTCTTCCTCGCTCGCACTCGAATCGCTCGCTCTGAACGCAACTCACTCCTACATCTTGTCTCGCTTCTATTTCACAGAGAGAAGGAGAAGGCCCTCCGACACCGTGCGAAGGTTCACCGCCCCGCACGTACGTGAAGATCCGGGCCCCCCTCCTCGGAAGCGGACGAAAGAAGATGATGACCACGTGGCCCTGACTCAATATCTTCTTCGTTCTTCAGCGCCTCCTCCTCCGGCACCCGAGTGGCCCTCATTGAAGAGTATCAAGTCTTTTCTGACGAACATTCCGACGCTCATGTCGGAGTTGAAGGAGGTTGCTGTCAAGGAGAAAGGTGCGTGCAGTGCACGGGGTCCGCACAGAACACCACGTCACGCAGCTGCTCAACCAACTCACAGCATGCTCATCCTCAGACTCACCGTCGCACGAAGCCGCCTTCCGCCGAATCCACCAAACTCTCGAAAGCCTTGATCCAGGGAACCGCACCCAGTCGCGGAGGAACGCGTGGTTCGAGTACGCCGGGTTCGTGAGCTCGATCCACGTCGCGCCGCACCCGATCGAGGCGAGCAAGCTCTTGCTTTTTGCCCTGGCGTTTTGGAAGGGACCGAACAGCAAGATGGCGGAGAGGTTGGCGCCTCAGCTGCGCAGGAACAAGCAGATGGCGTTGTCGGACGTGGACGAGATCCTCACCCACCTCGGCAAGTTGATGGTGATCGCGAGGCCAGACATTGGCGATGAGGAGCAGGCTCAGTGGGCGTCGTGGAGGAAGGAGCTTAGAACGAGCGAGGACGTGACTGAGGGGATAGAGTAATTTCTTATCTTTCCTTAACATCATTGGACACCTTTGACTCTTGAGTTCGAACAGCGTGAGGCCTCCACCGTCACCTCCCAAGCCCATGCTTGCGCCGCCGTCGCCGACGAAGCGCTCACGACCAGCTACCAAGGCAGAGTCTGAGGACGAGGGAAGCGTCGAGTCGAAGAAGCAGGCCAAGAAGTCGAGGTTCTACGAGATTGTGGAAGTAGAGTGAGTTTCCTACCTCACACTTTTTCGCGGTGGGGCAGCGCTAGCTGACACGTGTTGTCTTCCTTCCTTCCTATCTTGTGCAGCTCCGACTCGTCGTCGCCGCCTCCGTCGACACGCGGTCGTTCGATCACTCCAGCTCGACCACCAGCGATGGATTCGAGCAGATCACCTCGACTTCCGTTGGTCCTTGCCGGTGCTGGCGTTGGTCCAGACGAACGAAGCATTGCGACGCATAGGCCGAGGCGGCGGAGCCCGACGTTACCGACGATGGTCCCTTACGGAGAGTAAACCTTACTGCTTAATTATGAGCTTCTGAGATAATGCAAAACTTTGCGATTTGCTTTCTGCGAGTTGATGACTTTTCAGGCTGAGCGAGGCCAGAAAAGACACGCGCCTGAGGCTGAGGCCCGTCGCCCACGCGCCTGGCTGGAGGCCAAGCGGGCGTTCTGGCTCTGGCTGCTCCCGCTCACAACGAACAACTTGCATCATTATTTTCACCGCTTGATACCCCGGCTCGGCTCGCCATCTTGCACCACTGTCTGACCGCCCGGCTCTGCCCGTCGTCCTCTCGTCGCCTCGTCGCTCGATCCAGCTCCCCTTGTCCCAGCTCGTGCTCCTGTCGTCCCTCCCTCCGAGCGCCGACTCGCCGCCGCGATGAGTAACGATGCGAAGCTGTTCCAGCGTTCCAAGATTGCAGAGTGAGTGCCTCGCTGCTTCGTCTAGACTCGCGACGGGACCCTCGGCCGTACTCGAAGCGGTGGAAGCGCGGGTGAGCTGACGACACCGAGGTGCGTCCAACAGGCTGAGGACGGAGCTGCAGGGCGAGAAGAAGGACAAGAACTTTACGAAGCGGAAGCAGGTCCTCAAAAAGGTCGTCGCGAGCATGACTATGGGCCAGGTGAGTTGCTTGGGGCCCGTTGGTCCAGAGAGGAGCACCAAGGGGCCGATGCTGATCATTCGAACGCATCGTCTTTGGTCGTGTAGGACATGTCGCCGCTCTACCCTGAGATTCTGGCGTGCCTGTCGATCCAGGTGCTCGAGATCAAGAAGATGGTGTACCTCTTCCTCATC
The DNA here is from genome assembly GCA_024364755.1 of Pseudohyphozyma bogoriensis. Lineage (NCBI taxonomy): Eukaryota > Fungi > Basidiomycota > Microbotryomycetes > Chrysozymaceae > Pseudohyphozyma > Pseudohyphozyma bogoriensis. The sequence goes on from JALBUQ010000152.1 coordinate 30,504, forward strand.
AACTACGCCCGCGTCAAGCCGGAGATGGTCAATCACGCGTTAGGCGGACTGCTCGCGGTGAGCAAACACCTCTCGGCTTCTCCCTCAAACTCGCGAGAGCAGTGCTGATGAACTGGAAATAGGATGCAAATGACACAAACGCGCTCATCCGAGCCCTCGCCCTCCGCACCATGTCCTACATCACCGTCCCCGCCGTCACGAAAGCGCTCGTCGAACCCCTCCACCACTGCCTCAAGGACCGAGATCCTTACGTCCGCAAGACGGCAGCCATCTGCGTCGGCAAGCTGTACTTTTACGACAGGCGCCTCGTCGAGAAGGAGCAGTTCGTCTCCAAGCTCCGCGACCTGTTGGGTGACACCAACTCGACCGTCGTCGCCAATGCCGTCGCCGCCTTGACTGAGATCAGCGAGAGGAGCGACAACATCCACTTGAGGCTGAACGCGACGGTGGCGAGCAGGCTGGTGCAGACGATGGGAGAGTGCTCAGAGTGAGTTGCGCGGGAGCTTCAGTGGGGCGGACACCATGCATGGCTCCGGTGCTGACCTTCACGCCGCGTTTTCAGATGGGGCCAGACGTACATCTTGGAGGCGCTCATGTACTACACGCCAGAGGAGCACGCCGACGCCGAGCTTCTGGCGGAACGGATAGCGATCCGTCTCCAGCACTCGAACAGCGCTGTCGTCCTCACCACGATCAAAGTCATTATGTACCTCATGAACTACATGGGCAGCGAGGAGATTGTCGATTCCATGTGTCGGAAACTCAGTCCGCCTTTAGGTGCGTCGTTTCGCGAGGCTTGCGTGAGTTGTGATACTGACCATTGGCTCGTCCAGTCACCCTCCTTTCGTCCGGCTACGAAGTTCAATACGTGGCGCTCCGAAACATCCTCCTCATCATCCAACGTCGACCACAAGTCCTCAAAAACGACGTCAAGGTCTTCTTCTGCAAGTACAACGATCCGATCTACGTCAAGCTCGCCAAACTCGAGATCATCTACAGGCTGGCGAACGAGAAGAACGTCGAGCAGGTCCTGGCGGAGCTGAAGGAGTGAGCCTTCTCAACATGTCCGAGCTGGTGACTTGTTATTGACGTCTCATACTCTAGGTACGCATCGGAAGTCGACGTCGACTTTGTCCGCAAAGCGGTGCGGTCCATCGGTCGCCTCGCCATCAAGATCACCACCGCCGCCGACCTCTGCATTTCCGTCCTCCTCGCTCTCGTCCACACCAAAGTCAACTACGTCGTCCAGGAAGCCATCGTCGTCATCAAAGACATCTTCCGTCGCTATCCGGGTCAGTATGAGGGCATCATCGGCGCGCTCTGCGAGAACATCGACGCGCTCGATACACCGGACGCGAAGGCGGCGATGATTTGGATTGTGGGGCAATACGCGGACCTGATTGAAAACTCGGACGAGCTGCTGGATGACTTCCTCTTCACGTTCCTGGAGGAGCCGACGGAGGTACGTGGCGACCTTTTCTTGGCTTTGTTGACCTTCTCCCTGAACACGTTTGCTCCTCAGGTTCAATTCGCTCTCCTCACCGCCACCGTCAAACTCTTCATCAAAAAGCCGGAGGCGGGTCAACAGCTCGTCCCAAAAGTTCTCAAATGGGCAACCGAGGAGATCGACAATCCCGACCTTCGGGACCGAGGCTTCATCTACTGGCGTCTCCTCTCGACCGACCCCGGCGCCGCAACCAACATCGTCTTCTCCGAACGGCCACAAATCTCTACCGAGTCAGAAGCGATGGACCGCGGCGTGCTTGACCGTCTCCTCCTCCACGCTGGCACTCTCGCGAGCCTGTACGGGAAGGAGCCGCAGACGTTCATTCGTGGGGCAAAGGCGAAGCAGTTGCTTGACTCGGAAGCGCTCGACCCCGTCGCGAAGCAGTCGTTCCTCGATTCCCTCAACCTCCCCTCTTACCTTCCTCCACCCGTCCAACCAACTTCGTCAGCACAACTCTCGCCGCCTCCCCCGGTTCTTCCGCCAAAACCTCGTGGATCGACAGACGACTACGGACCAGATGGGGGAGATTTCGGCACGGCGGGAAGAGTAGGGTTGTTGGATGATGATGGGGATGATGAGGAGGAGGGTGCGGCGCTCAATCCTGGTCAGATGGCGATCTCGCAAGGCGTGTCGCCAGGCGCGGAGCTGGAGGACCCCTTGGATCCATACGCCAGCTTGGCCCGACTCTCGATCGACGGGTTCGGATCTGGAGGCTTGCGGTCGGCTGGGACGGATGGAGGGTACGGGTACGCTTCGCAGAGTCCGTTGCCGTTGCGAGGTGGGCAGAACGAAGACTTGTTGTAGCATAAAGAGCGCGCACCCAGTGGCAGTAATTCGATGCCGTGGTCATTCAGAGACATCAGCGTCACCCAAGCCTCGTCAAAAACCTATTTTGAAACGATCTTTGACGACTCAAAGCTTGAAGACACTCGAAAGGACAGCAACGTGGCCGGTGACTGTGGGGGTAACTAAGGTGTTCTATTCGTGATAAAACTACAAAAGCGGTGGCTCGCACTGTACTGGAAGGAGAAGACCTTAATGTAGGACTCAAAGCCCAACTCGTCCCCTAAGGCAAAGCTCGCAGAGGAAGCAAGGGAAAATGGTATGCGACGAGTGCCAGAGGTTTTTACTGGTTGGCGCACTGAAGATTGATAGTGGCAGATTAGCTCTCGAACCGTCAACAAGTCAACACGGGAGCATTCATCAACGCACCTGCACCTGGGGTCCGCCGGCCTGCTCGTCATCCTCGTCCATCATGTCCTCGCCTCTGCCCGAACGAGTCCTCCTCTCATCGGCATCAACCATCTCGACATCCTCGTCGATGTGAATCTCCTTGGGGTATGTTGGCTGGTCGGGGCGGGGAGGAAGGATGGACTCGAGGGGACCGAGCTTCTCGGCGTCGAGGGAGTCGGGGAACTTGACGTTGAGCTGGACGATGAGGTCGCCCATCTCGTGGTGGCGGTACGAGGGCATACCCTGGTTGGGGATGACCTTGATGGATCCTGCGAAAGAAATGGGTCAACATTCACTCCAAAAGCCAGGCTAAAGGGAGTAACGACGGGAAACGAACCTGGCTTGATAACCTCTCCAGGAGCAATCTTGACGAGGAGGACACGGTCGTCAAGGTGAGGGATAGTGAAGGATCCACCAGCGAGGGCGGTGAGGAGGTCGATCTCGACCTCGGCGTACAAATCGTCGCCCTTCCTCTTGAACACCTCGTGAGGCTTCTCCTCGATCACAATCACAACGTCTCCCGGCTCGACGCCAGGCGACTGGTCGGCCTCTCCGGAGAAATTGATCGTCTGGCCCTCCTTCATGCCCCTGTCGATGAAGACCTCGAGGACCTTCCTCTCGTTGACGATCTTCTTGCCGGAACAACCCTTACAGCGGTCCTTGGCGTTGATGATCTCGCCCTCGCCGTTACAGTCGCTGCAGGTCTGCTGGATCTGCTGGACCATCGGGCCGAGCTGGCGAAGGACGACCTTGATACCCTGACCGTGGCACGAGTTGCAGGTCTTGACGGCGCCCTCCTTGCCTCCCTTGCCCTTGCACTTGGTGCAGAGGACGTGCTTCTGGAGGGCGAGCTTGGTCGTCTTGCCCTTGTAAAGATCCTCGAGCGAGACCTTGATGCGGTGAACGAGGTCCTTGCCCTTCTTGGGGCCCTGGGGACGACGGCCGCCGCCTCCTCCGCCGAAGAAGCCTCCTCCGCCGCCGAAGAGCTGCGAGAAGAGGTCCTGGGGGTCCATGCCGCCCATGCCGCCAGGTCCACCGCCGGAGAGACCCTCCTCGCCGTACTGGTCGTAAACTCGTCGCTTGTCGGCACTGGGAGCAGCGAGTTTGATTTAGCACACCCTATTCCTAGGCCTCGGAGACGATCCGTGAGCTTACTCGGAGAGGATTTCGTAAGCTGGGAGGAAGAGAACAAGGAATAAGTCAGCACCAAGCTCCCAGCACTCCTAGAACCCGACTGCAAAGTCCCAGCTCCAGCGAAGGGCACCGGCACTCCATTACTGGCGGCACGACTGGACCCGAAGGAAGGAAGAAAGGGGATCGGGCAAAGGGAGGGAGCACGCACCATGCGAGACGTTCTTGAACTCGTCGCCGGCGTTAGGGTTCTTGTCAGGATGCAGGAGGAGCTGGTAAAAGGATGAAGCTAAGTATATGTAGCACTGCGATACCAAGAAAAGGAGAGACTCACAGCCTATCGGAGAAGAAAGTGCGAGCAAAGCACCGAGAGCAGGCAGTCAGCAAACCAGAACGCCTCCAGATTCCAACCTCGCCCAACTCTGATCCCGCCAATGGTCCATCCTAAAGCCACTGGTGGCCAGTCAAACGCTGATAAACGAAAGACTGGCGCCACCGAGGCTTACGCATCTCGCGTTGCCACCGTGTTGGAAGGGGGTGTCCGAGGCTTGGTGGTACGTGGGCCGGCCCTCTCGCGCACCGGTTCCAGCTCGCCAGTGGCTGGGGATAGGTATAGTGAAAAGTAAGCTCACCTTTTTGCGGTAAGCCTTCTTGAGCTCGGCCTCGGAAGCGGTGGGAGCGACGCCCAAAAGGTCGTCTGCATGCGCGGATACGAGCAAAAGGCGACAATGGAGGATGAGAAGACGGCGGTGAGAAAGAGGTGCAAGAGCAGCGAGGGACGAGAGTAAGCTTGATGGCCAAGACAAGTACAGAGAGAAACGGAGAGCCGACTGACAGAACTGAGTTTCCTTGACCATGGTTAGAGATTAGAAGCGAGGAAGGGAGGTACGGCGGCGGGACGACGACGACGAGTGGCGGACTGGCAGGACGAAGGAGGAAAAGAGCTAGAGGTATAGACTCTTTATATGTGCACCCCTGTGCGACGAGTTACAGAGAGAAGAGTAGTGCGAGAAGTGGGAGGGAAGAAAGCGAAGGACGGGCCTTGCCGCTCGCTGGCCCCTGGCTCAGGGCTCTGGCTCTGGGCCTGTCGCCGAAGTTCCACCGCGTTCCTCTCGAGGCCGCGCCCGCGCCTTGGGCAAGGACCACGCCAAAACTCGCACGATTGCCACTCATGCCGAAATTCAAGAGAGAAGACTCGTTTATCGTTCCGAGCGACGAGGAGGCGGACAAGCCAGCGACCAAGGTGCGCGCTCCTGTTCTGCGCTGAGCGCACGCGTCGAACGCGACGCGTTGGCGGGCTCTGGCTGACCTCCTTGTCCCATATTCGGCGCTCGTCTCACGGCAACAGAAAGCGAAGAAAGACAAAAAGTCAAAGAAGGAAGTCTCGAGCGACGACGACGACGATGGTGAGATAGTGCAGGGAGGAAGCGGAGGCGGAGGTGCGGCGCTCAAGAACGGCGACGGCGATGCTTACGTCGAGCTGTCGACGGGGAGCACCGCGAGGAGGGCGACGGTCAGGAAGTTCAAGAACAGCATCTTGATCGACATTCGTGAGGTGAGCTTCGCGTTTTGTCAAGTCGTGGTCGGACGACCGAGTGGATCGCGCGAGCACATGCTCAGAGCGGCGTCAGTACCAAAGGCGGCCGAATGAGAACGGTCGGTGAAGGATCGAAAGCACTACGAAACGAAGAACGTCGAAACGTCTTTTTGCACGGTTTATAAGCGATGGCGGGGGGCATCAGTGCGACTGGCAAGCTCGAAGGCGCTGATCTGTGGTGCTTTCGTGTCGGCAGACGTACTCGAAAGACGGCAAGGACGGCCTCCCCGGCAAGAAGGGCATCTCTCTCTCTCGAGAGCAGTGGGAGAAGCTCAAGGACGAGATGGCCACCGTTGGTTCCTATTCTCCAGCCTCCTGCATCTCGTCCGAGTTCATCGCTGACCTCGTGAACTGGCGACAGATCGACGCTGCGATTGCCAGCCTCGCTTGAGAGTTGCTGATTAGTTCAGGAAAAGCACCTCGCTGAGAGTGACACTTCTTTTTGATACCTTTTGGATCGGAACATTCGTTACACCCTTTCCCTCTCCACTTTCGATACCCTCCCCATTCACGCGTCGCAACTCTTTCCTCCGCACTCATTCGCGCCCTCTGTGCAACTTTGTCATGTTTCGGTCAACTTGTATTTGTGAGCTTACGAGAGCATCAAACCATTGTTCCAAAGAAGAGAATAGAGCTGAACGAGAACTGACACGTGGTCGTCCTGTTTGTTTTGAGCTCTCGTCCGCTCGAGCGCCTGGCCTCCTTCGTCCATCTCCGCCGCGCGCTCACAATGTTCCGGCTCGGTTCTCGCATCGTGCGCTCGTCGAAAGTAGCAACAAGTTCGACAAACTTCTCTCGATCGCCCCTCGTCACCCTCGCCGGCCTGCCTCGAGCGCTGTCGGACCTGCTCGGGGCAGCATCGCAAACAACACCAACGCCGCCGGCCCTCCTTCACCGCCGACCACTGGCGTCAGACTCTCGCCGGCACTCTGCAGTCGCTTTTGAGGCAGTCGTGATCGACGGCAAGGAGTACAAGCTGCCAGTCCCGACACAGCCGAAGCGTGCGTTGCCCCTCCCGCGTCCCATCCTCCCAGTGCTTGCCCAGCTGACGACGACGTCGCGGCACTGCAGCATGGACGAAAGAGGAGGACGAGCTCATCGACACTCTAAAACTCATGCGCGACTGCTGGGACCCGGTCGTGTGGCAAGGCGTGCTCGACAAGCTGCCAGGCAGGACGCGGCAAGAGATCAAGTTGCGTGAGGACGAGCTCAAGGCACTGCATGGTGGGTCGCATTACTTCTCGATCAATACAGCCTTCTAACGGATGATCATGTCCGTTTGCAGGGACGAGTCAGCGCAGGACTTGGACAGCGGAGGACGACCAACTACTCCTCGAGCTCGCGCCAACACCGTTCGGCAACGCGTGGGACGAACTGGCGCTCCTGCACTTCCCGGCACGGACTGGACTCGCACTCAAACATAGACATGAGAGGCTCCTGCCCCGTTGTGGTTCGTCCTTACCTCTTTTTCGCCGGCTTGTCGGCCACCCCAGCGCAGAAACGCTGACGTGGCTGAGGACGGTTTTACGTAGGTCGTGACTATACGACGGAACAAGACGACTTCCTGCTTGCTCTTGGCAAGCCTAGCCTCGTGCGAAGTCACTGGGAGACGATCGAGCGGGCGTTTCCCAACCGCTCGTGGAGGACGGTTTACCGCCGACTCTCAACGTTGCTTTCTCCTCGTAAGCTATGCCGTCTTTCCAAAGCAAGTCAGTATCTTCTACTGACAGTACATCTTCTACTCGGAAGGTGACTTGGGCTCCAAAGGGACGGCTTGGACTTTTCGCGAGGACTCTTTGTTGACCTCCATCGCGCCACTGTCAGACCAGTCCGAGACGTCTGAAGAGTGGGAGCGCGTTTACCGCGTGTTCTCTTACCGCACTCCCAAGTCGATCAGGAACCGACTTGACTTGATCGTCCCTGCTCGCAGTGAGTACATCCTCCTCCTTTCTCTCCTCTGTCTGTATCCAGATTAAACGCTAACGTCCATAACCCGCCCAAATAGAGTTCCGGACGACCGGTCTCCCACGGAACCAGCTCGTCAGATGGACGAAAGATGAAGACGAGCGTCTCATCAAATTCTACAAAGCGAACTCGCATAAGAAGACTGGTCACTTGCGGAGAAACTCGTTGCCCGAGATCCTCGAGGAGCTTGCGCCGAGATCGCTGGCGACGGTTAAGAGTCGATTGGTGGAGTTGAAAAAGGCGATGAAGGCCGAGGTGAGTCTTGATTTGTGGAGTGGGCCTGAGAAAACTTTTGAAGACTGACGTGACTGCCTGCTGGCTGCTGATACCGCAGGACATTCGGGTCAGTGCCATGTCGACGTCGGGCGGGAGCGATGGGACAGGTCGGCGTTCGAGGGGACCAAAGGCACAAAGCCCTTGAAGACTGAGTATGAGTAGTGTGGTAGATGTTTTTGAGCGGTTAGCAACAAGTCAAACATTACTCCTCTCCAAGCCACGTCACCCACACACACACACACACGGAAGAATGCATCGGACACGGAACTATCGCCGGCGGCGCCAGCAAGGGCGCTCCATCACCTCATCAAACAACCGACGCGTCTCTCCTTCCTTCCACCACCTCCACTCTCTACCCCACAATGCCTTCCGCCGAGCCCTCGAACCCTTATATGGACAAGGCGTACAAGGAAGCGGGCCGCAAGCAGCTCCCGAGCCCTAAGCGAGTCTTGTTCCGCCCGCTATTCAACACCGTCGGAGGAGGGCTTTCGGCCGACATCTACCTCCCTTCGTCTTCGGTTCCAGCCTCCGGGTGCGCTCCTCCCGCTTCTCTTGTAAAGAACACACTTCTGATTAAAGTGAGAACGCAGATACCCCGTAGCCATCTACATCCACGGCGGCGGCGTCGTCATCGGCGACACTCAAGGCATCCTCCGTGCCGCCCACCAAGCGGCGCACCTCCTGGCCGCTGGCATCGCCGTCGTCAGCATCGAGTACAGGCTGCAACCCCACGTCACGACTTCTGAGATCTGCGGAGATGTCATGTATGCTCTCGAGTGGGTTAGGGGTCAGAGAGGACCTGGATTGGCGGGCGCGATTGGCGCGAAGGTTGATGGCGAGAGGGTCGCGGTGTGGGGTCATTCGAGTGGTGGACAGCTGTCCAGTTGGCTCGTGAGTTGAGCTTTTCAGCACTGTGTTTCAATAGAATCTAATCTCACTGAAATGACTGCAGGGGCTCTCGGCCAACCCTCCCCTCCGGTGAATTTCGTTCCATTTGTTCCGCGCTCCGAAAGCTATCTAACCACGTGGTACCCTCACAGTGCGGTCATCGACGGCTTTGGCTACAACGTCTGCCCTCTCGACCTCAAGAACGAAACTCCTGCCCTCATCGAGGCCCGCAACAAGGTCCTCCCCCTGCCTGCGGCGTCGTCGACCAAGGACATGGACGACGACAGCTGGATCAACTCGCCTGACCAGGGTGAGCGTGATCGATTGGCTTATGCCAAGGCTGTGAGCTTGCTTCTTCCCATGAAACAACAACATTTTGCTCCAAACTGCTGACTCTGATTCAAACAGCTCTTCGCCGTCGGCAACACCATCCCTGAAGGCTTCCCTACTCCTCTCGACGACCCCTACTCGCTCGCTTCGACCGTCAAGTCCTCGCCGCCCTTCCTCATCCTCCACGGAACTGCCGACGAAGCCGTCCCTCTCGCCATCTCCGAGAAGTTCCACGACGCGATGATCAAGAACGGCCACGACTCTACGCTCGTCAAAGTCGAGGGCGCTGGACACGGCTGGAAGGTCGAGAAAGGAGGCGAGGGGAGGTTGGGAGAGAGGTGGGAGATCGATGAGAAGGCGTTCAAGTGGTTTGCCGAGAAGATCTTGGCGTGAACATGGAGTTCCTTTCGTGAAGATTCGTAACACGTCAGCGCGGTGTCGAAGTGAAGACTCGAAGTCAATGCCCAAACAGTCGTGCTTTCGAAAGAGCCTCTCTCTCTCCAGAGAACCAAAAATTGTGTTTCGTAGGAACCTTACAATTGGGGGATGATTTTTCAAATCTGCGCCGAACAAAAAAAAATGAGAGAGCGGTCGTTGGGGGTTTAGTGGGGGTGTGATGGTCGAAGACAGTGGAAGGCGAAAAAGAAACTATGCGAAGGGGGGGTAATCATCCTAACAAGCGCGACCAAAAACTTCTTCCCTTCCCGTACACGCCCACAAACCCTGTCTATTAACTCCGCGTCTTTCCTCTCCACACGCCTCCACGCCTCCACGCCGTCAGTCCAAGCTTCGCCTTCCACCGACACCACTTCATCCTCGACTCCTCGTCCTCACTCCTAGATCCACTCCTCTCACAAACACACTGCACTTCCGCTTCTTTACTCCTCGACTCCACGTTGAATATAGGTGGGAACCATTTTACTGTAATCAGACGGTCAGTCAGCAATTTCTCGAATAACAGCTGACGCGACAGCGATCTTACAGTGGAGAAGACTGAAGAGAAGAAGATAACCGTCAGAATTCGGTTCAACTGCTAACGAAGAAGGAAGAATAAACGCACCTCCGAACAGCTTGAACCTCGCGTGATCGATGCCTGGCTGGCCCTGAAGCTCACACACGACGTAGTGAGGACCCTTGGTGACACCCTGGTCGATTTGAGTGACCCTACACGCCCTCAAACGTCAGCTTCAACAGCCACCAGAAAAAGAAACCCCCAAAAAAAATTCGAACTCACGTGGGCTGTCCGTACTCCCTGTTCCAGCTTCCCTTGAGTTCGACAGCACCCTCCGTGTTGTCATCGACCCAGCACAACACCGTTCCCCATCCTTGAGTCTCCGGACCCCTGAGGTAGTAAACCGCAATATCTCCCGCGCCACACCTGATGGGAACCTTCAACAGCGATCCAGGCATGTCCGTGTACCAGTAGTGACGCTCGTCCTCATCATCCGGGCGAGGCACGACAGGACTCCATCCACTGCCCTGGAAGACGGAAGCTGGGAGAGGGTTGATGAGGTCGTTGGCCGAAGCGCAGTTGGGACTGATCTCGCGGAAGGTCGAGAGCTGGTGAGGGAGGTGCATGATCCTGAACGAGGGGATGCCGATGTAGCCCGCTCGCGAGTTGCCAGACGAACGACCGAGCTGAGTCGTGTCCGAGTCCTCGGCATCGAGGCCGGCATCAGCGGCCTTTCGCAAGCCGTGGCCAGAGAGGAGGGAGGGGTCGCCGCCGACGGAGAGGCCCAGCGACGACGCCTTGCCGCCGTAGAACGCGATGTCGGCCTCGAGGGCGGCGGCGTCCCAGTAAGAGCAGATCTCCGACTCGAGGTAGGAGATGACGGTGTCGGCGAGGAGCTCGTGGCCCTTGGAGTTGGCGAGGATCGGGTCGAGGAAGTACGACTGGCGGACCTTCTGAGGGTTCATCAAATACTCCTCGTAGAGCAAGCCCTTGACACTGCACGCGACCACCGGTGTCAGCTCACCGAACTTTTCGCCCGTCAATCCCGTTTCAACATACCTCAAGTGGATCACGTCGTAAAACTGCGCTACGGCGGCGTGCCAGACCTCGGGCCCCGCGAAGCCGTGCTCTCCTTGGATCTGAGGACTGAAGTGGCCGAGGAGGATGACGGCGGGCTGGTCTGGACGGAGGAGGAGAGATCGAACCAAAAGGTCGGTGGTGGCAAGAGTGGCAGGGTCGCTGGAGGGGGCACGAGAGCGGAGTTAGATTGCGAGCGATCAGGGCGGGCACGATTGCGTGGAAGGGGAGACGAGACGCGCGACGTACTGGGGGTCTTCGGTGTCAAACTCGACAATGACCAAGTCGACACGGTCGGGAAGGTGCATGTGAGAGCAGAATCCAAAGTAGGACGTGCCGGTACGACGCACTGCACGGCCAGGGAAAAAAAGTGGTCAGCGTTCCCGCTCCCTGATAGCTGGGCGGTGGGGAGCAGCAGGGGGCGCGCGCGCGCGATCTTCGACGGGGAGGTCAAGGACGCGAGCCAAACTCACAGGCACCGTTGGTGAGCTCGTTGGCAGGGTGGGGGAAGACGTCGTTGAGCCACGAAAAGATGCGGTGCGGGTAGCAGTTGGGGCCGATGGGGTTGCCCAGCGGGTGGGCCATCGTCGCGTCGAGACCGTGGCACGAGCTGACACTGCCGCCGAGGACACCGATCGTGATGGGGTAGCCAGCCATGGCGCGCTTGATGACCTTGTGGATGCGGTCGGACGAGCCGACATGGGCCCTCGTCTTGAGGATCGCCTCGCGGCCGTACACGTTGCCCAGCTCGTCGCCGGCGCCGAAGGTCGGGCAGAAGGTGAACGGGGGCGGCTCGGAGAAGTTGGCAGGGTTGGCGCCGCCGGTGCCGCCGTGGGAGATGGTGGCGGCGACGCGCTGCTTCTTGACGGTGCGGATCAGGTCCGTCCTCCTCGACGCCGCGAATTGTGATCTCGAGGCGAAGCCGGGGAGGGAGCGGCCGCGGCCGTAGCTCGACGCGGTGGACGGGTTCGGGGCGAGGAGGTGGAGGATGAAGAAGAATGCAGCAAACGGCGCGACGAGGACGACGATGCGGCGGAGGGAGGTGGCCTGCTTGGGCGAGCCGTCCGGGTTGGACCCGTTGAACAGGCGCGAGAGGGCGCCGCCGCCGGACGATGGGGCACGCCTGTCGTCGTCTGGCGGGGTTGGGGAGGTCCTCCCGTCACCTCTCCGTCTGTGGATCATCGAGCAAGGCGAGGCGGGGCGCGGGCAGCGGGCGAGGAACGACGAGGAGCGCGCGAGGCGGCGGGCACACGAGACGAGCTACGACCAACGGGTGACGGCGGGGACAGAGCCGGCGGTCGAGGGCGGGACGACGGCGAGGATGTGCTCAGGCTGCTGTCGTGGCTGGGCGAGCGCGTCGTGCGGGTCGATGGGAGGATCGGAGGGAGGGATGGGGGGGAGGAGCGCGAGTAGAAGGAGCACGGCAGAGAAGACACGTCTCGCGCTGCGCGCCATCATCGAACGTTGGGCCCAGACTTTGGCACTTAGCCTCATCCACCCAAACTTTGACCAATTTCCTCGTGTTCCCTGGCGCTCAGGTCGTGTCACTTTAGCCATCAGATTAGATCAATCACCGTTGTCCGAGTTGATCCACCAAGCACCATCGTGTAAGCAGTCAAAAAATGGTGCATCCTTCGCTCTCCTATCAGACTCACGCGTCTCCGCGCCCGTTGGATCGGGACGGGAGCGCGACTGGAGGTGTGTGGTCGAAACGATGCTGGGGGAAAGGGCTTGTGCTCAGAAAGAACTGCAAAGCTCTTGTGTCAACTTGCACTATGACGAACGGGGAGCGTTCCTCGGCAGAATTTTCTCAGCAGCTCAACATAAACACGTGTCACTCAACCACCCTCCTCTTCCAGTCGTGCGATCAGGCCAGCTTTTGCGTGGATCGATGATACAATGTTACAGGAAAGACTTCAAATCGAGGCTAAGAATGGCAAAATGATGAGATCAAGATAACGAAAATGTGGGTGGGGAAAAACTGAGGAATGTGGTGTGTAGAGTAGAGGCGAGGAGTGTGAATGCGTGGATGTATGTGGGGAGCGTGGTAACAAAAACGATAGCTTGAAGGCATACAGAGTCAATTGATGAAAGAAGGGAAAGAAATCCGAAAGAGTAACTAATCACAGAAGAAGAAGACGAAGAGGAAACGATTTCTACGCGGCATTGTTCTTCCTCCTCAGCGCGGCCAACCTCGTCGTGATGGACGTCACAAACTTGTTGACCGTCGTGCGGTCCTCCTCCTCGACCATGTCACCAACTTGAGCGGCCATCGTCTCGTCCAGAATAGCGTACAACATCCACAAGGCCGTCTCGTAGGCCGTCTCGCAGTCGGTCGGACTCTCCCCTCTAAGCTCGTTCACCGCTGCTGCTCGAGACTGCAAGCGTGAACACAGTCAGCCTCCTTGACACATTCATAGTGGAAAGGCTTCGGCCGAGGGACACTAACAATCTCGAGAGCGCGATCGTAGATCAACTTCTCAGCGTACGTGGCCGACTCTGGGATGTCGTCCTGGCAGCGAGTCTTTGAAAACTCGGCCTTGTCAAAGCACTCGTTGAACCTCGTCCGGAACCATTGGACAGCTGTGAGGAGGGAAAGGAGGGTCAGCTGAGAAACATCAATTTCTCGTGAGACCAGCAACGTACCATCGTTGAAATCCGGGTTCGGCGTGTGGTTCGTCGGTCGGTTCCCCCAGAACTTGCGCGCCTTCTCGATCCCCTTCCCCAAGAACGCCAACGCCTTGAGGTACAGCACCATTGCCTCGGCGGCAAGGACATCCGCCCTCGCAGACGACGCCAGCACGAACGGCCGTTCGGACGACGATGACGACGTCCTCCGCATGGCCGTCGGCACGGGGCTGAACGGGTTCGAAGCCGACTGCTCCCTGGCAGCCATGTGGCTGAAGTACGACGGAGTTCCCAAGGAGGTCGAAGACGAAGATTGAGGTGTCGGAGGGAGGATCTGCATGATGCGACTGTCGGCAAAGTCGAAGATGACGAGTGCCTTCTGCGCGATTTCCTCGAGCTCGGCGAGGACCTTCTCTTCCTCTGGGTCGACGGCAGGAGCAGAGCGCATGATAGGCTTGCGGGCTGAGCTTCGACGGAGGAGGATGCCGTCCGTAGGGCTGCCGAAGAGCTTGAGACTCGCCATGTTGAGGACTTTGGCGATGGCAGCGGTGGGACTTCCGACCAGGGCGAGGGGCGAGCCTGGGAAGCGTTCGAGAGGGTTGGAACGAGGAGAGCTAGAAAGGAAGGAGAGAGGACGAGGAGATGACGACATGGAGTAGGGGTGAGTGCCAGAGGGTTGGCGGGAGGGAATGGCGAAGGGGGGTGTTGGAGAGTCGGCATGCGAGCCGATGGCTGGAGGGTAAGGCGACGGCGCAGGAGAGGCCGGTGTTGCAGTGCCAGTCGCTGGTGGGCCTCCAAGTGAACTGACTGGCCGTGAGAGGAATCCTCGCGATGGTCGTCTCGCAACAGCACTCTCGCGCTTGGGCACGCTCGCGAGCTCTACAGGTGCATACGTGGTCAGTTTTCCTCGTCAGTAAGAGATCGTTCACGTCAGGGATTCACTTACCATCTGCCAGAGCATTAATCTCGACTGTCCGCTTTTCTACCACCACATAGTCGCGACCCAAGATCGAATCGTTTGACTCTGTCATTGAGTCGGCGCCCTTGTTCGACTGAGCGAATCGATCGAGGGCGGATGGAGGAGTCGATGACAACGATGGAGGATCGGAAATCCTAAGAGCAAAAAATCAGCAACGAGTTGTCGCTACGGTTGAAAGACCAAGACTCACTGCCCTCCCAAACTTGGCCTCCTGACGACCCCCGCGGCGTAGTCCTTCACCTTGACATCCTGATGCTCTCCAACTCGCGGTGTCGATGCTCTCCTTCCAGGAACACCAGATGAAGACGAAGGCGCAGGTGAAGGAGTTGGTCGCCTCGCGAAGGCTGGGAGCTCTTGATCGACGTAGGCAGGTATCGGCGGCGGTAGCGTCGGAGAAGGGGCAGCATGGAGGACGGGCTGGGCGTAAGCCGAAACCGCGGCGGCGGTGACGAAAGCAGCTCGGTTGTCTTCTGACGGCGAAGGCGAATGTGTATGCCGTACTATTGGAGAACGGGTAGGCGACGGTCGTTCGGCCCTGTTGCGCGCCGCCGAGATCGCCTCGGCCGTTGCGAGGTGAGCGGCGGGACCCCCCGTGGCGACAATGTTCGCCTCGACGAAGAAGTCCTCAAAATTCATTCTCTCGGCAGGGTTGCGCTTGAGAAGTCGTCGGATGATGGCCTTGATGTCGTTCGCGACGGGCGTAACCGAAGCGCCCTCCTCCGTCTTCTTCTCGTCCGGAAACCGAATCTTGTCGTCGCCCTTCTCAATCTTGCGAAGGAGGTCGACGTGATTCTGGGCTCGAAATGGAGGCTTGCCGACAGCCATCTCGTACAGCACCGCTCCGACGGACCAGAGGTCGGCTTTGGCGTCGTACTTCTCGTAGCGAAGGATTTCTGGCGCCATGTACAGCCTGCCAAGATTTTTTTTTGTCTCAGCTAGGTCGGCCGGAAACGGTGGTGAAAGGAGAAAGGCAACGCACGGAGAACCGCACAGCGTCTCGGCCATGCTCGCCGCCGGAAGCCATCGCGCGAATCCGAAGTCAGCGACCTTGAGGACAGGAATTCCCGGGGGATGACCAGCAGCAATATCTGCAGCATCTGCCGGCGAAAGCAAGAGGTTCTGTGTGACGTGCGGGGGAGCACGAAAAGGAAAGACGCGCGGGCGGACGTCGGTCAGCCAGGCTGTGCTGTGCGGGATCTGGGTCAGGCGACAAGGGTCTTCGGCGTACCTGAGGTTTGATGTCTCGGTGGATCACATTCTGAGCGCGTAAAAAGCGGAGAGCATCGTCTGTGGAATGGAACAAGCCAAAGAATGGACGGCAAGGGCCCGTTTGTCAGTTGTGGAACCCCGAGTCAGGTGACAGGCGGAGGGGAGGCAAGCTTGACGCACGCAGCTGTCCGAGAAAGCACCGCACAATCGTCTCGTTCAAGCCGCCGTCCTTCGGGTGCGGGTACAGGACTTTGCGTTGGTCCGGAGTGGGAGAACGTCCAGGCTCTGGGACGAGGCCGGCGTTGGAGGCGTGGAGGGAGGGGAGGTCGCCGCGCTTGCGAATGTAGACGGAGAGGTCGCCAGCGGAGCAAAACGCCATGATGAGGTAGATGTGCGAATCGGTTTTCTGCGACTCGGCGTCAGCCCCTGCGTCCAGATTGCTGCACTAGAATCAAGCAAGAATGGCTCACCAAGCAGTCCTTGAGGTCGACAATGTTGCGGTGCTTGATGCGCTTGAGGATAGAGATCTCCGACTCGAGGTTCTCGAGCAGCTTGGTCGTGAGCTTGCTCCTGATCACGGCCTTGATCGCGACGGGAGCTTTCGTGTCCTGCACCACATCGCTCCGTCAGCTGCTGCTGCCTGACTCTGCGAGCTCACCGCCGAGTGGTGGCCATTCGACTCACAAAGCGCGCCCCTCGAAACACCGTCGCGAACGAACCCCGACCAATCTCCTCCTTGATGACGAACCTGACATGATGATACAAGTTAGCATACACGATCTGGCAAAGTGCAACTGAGCTGAACGAGCGCAAACTCACGGTCCTATCCGGTCGTCGTCCTCCTGAACTCTAGTGGCGCTGCCTCGCCCTCCGCTGTCGCGTCTGTCCCTGTCGTAGGCGGACGACTCTCGTCTCCTGTGCCCTGACGGCCGAGGCGACGCCATGGTGAGTGTATATGGCGGGTTCTACGTGTGCGACGGCGGCTCTGGCGTGACTCGGACGAGGCGGGAGCACCGGCTGGTCTCACTAAGCGGGTCGCGGTCGAGGGCCGTCACCGGGCCAACGTCGGACGCTGAGAGCTGGCGATGGTCGCGATGGTGTGGCGTGGGAGGAGCGGAGCGTTCGAGGTCGAGCAAGGGAGCGTGGATGGAATGGGAGCCTCAAAGTGCGGCGAAGTGGAGCGAAGTGGCGGCGACTCGAGGCGGGTGGGGAGGGGCGATAAGATGGGCTCCGATTGATGCGAGAAGCAGGCCCCGAGACGGCAGGTCAAGCCTGGCCAGGTCGTGTAGCTCTTGAGCAACGACGATTCGTGCGAGAAATGGGCGTCGGCAGTCGACAGACAGAGGCAGGCCCCGCGTGTGGAAGCGAGAGCAAGCCCGAGAAGAAGCCTCCTGCTCTCCGCGCGCGCCTCGCCAAACAGGGGCCACTCCAGCACCCAATTTCTCGCACGAATTTTGGTCATACAATCTGAGTAATCATGAATATCTTTTGTTTTCTATTGCCACATCTAGCTTGTCTTGCCACCGTCTGCGCTCATCAATCAAGCCCGCCGCCGCCTTCGTTCACTCACCTCCGTCTCGGGGGAGCGACGCCACTGTGGAGACCCCGCCCCGCGGTCCTCGTACGCACCGAACGCTCCCTTTCTTTCGCACTACGACGCGTTCTTGGTGAAACATCATGCACGAGGTCACTCAGTCACTCCCGACAGCATCAAAGAGGGCTCCGAGAAACGCGTCAATCGCGCGGCACACGACGAGGGTGGTTTCACAGTGTTTTGAGTTTTCATGCGAGTGTGTGTGGGTTTTGATGTGCTACCGAAAGGATGGCTCAAAGTAGTTAACAAGCGGGAAGGGGGGGAACGAATCGCGCTCAAGCGAACGCGAGAACAATGGGGGAATGGGCGAAGGCGGGGGGATCAGAGGTAGTGTGGGGGTAACGAAAGCGAGCGATGATGGGTTTTGGATGGTCCTGCCGACAAGTCGATTTGTTCTGCAGTGAGTTTCGAGAGTTAGCTGAGACTCCAGCACGCGAGACAGGGAGGCAACGCACCACTGGGACTGATACGAGGTCTCGACGACGTGGCCCGAAACTCAACTTAGGAAGCGATAATCTCACCCTCTCCCAATCCGGTCTCACCAGTCTCCTCCTCTTTCTTCTCCTCCTCCTTCTTCTCTTGCTCGACGGCGACCTTCAAGTTGATCTTCCTGCCCTCAATCTCCTTGTCCTGAAGCGCGCTCAACGCCTTCTGCTGCTCCTCCGTGCTCTCGAAGTCGACAAAGCCGAATCCCTTGCTCCTGCCCTCGGTCGGTCCAAACTTCTTGGTCACGACCCTGGCCGAGACGACCTTGTAACCCTCAAAGATCGTCTTGAGCTCGTCGTCCTTGACCGAGAACGGCAGGTTCGCGACGAAAAGGAGCGTCTTGCTGGGCTCGCCGGTAGGGGGAGTACGGGGCTTGCGCTCGCTCGCAGGCTTGCGTCCGCGACGAGGCTTGGTGGTGGCGTCAGCGCCCTCGGCGGGGGTCTCGAGGGTCGTGGCGGCGAGGGCGGAGGAGAGCTCCTTGACGTCGCCCGAAGCGGCGATGGGCGCGTCGCCAGCTTCCTCAGTCTCGCCATCGGTGCGAGGCTTGCGAGCTCCCTTGTTGCGCTGTGGACGTTGAAGTTGGAAGGGGGAAATGGAGTCAGCAAAGCGTGTAGGACGACACGTGGAAGGACGGAGCTCGAAGTGCGGATGATGGGACTGACGGGCTTCTTGGCCTTCGCCTTCTTCGCCTTGGGGGCAGCGGCAGCCTCGCCCTCGGCAGGGACAGCAGCCTCGGCGACCTCAACCTCCTCCTTGGGGGCGGCGGCCTCCTTCTTGGGGGCCTTCTCCTTCTTCTCCCTGGGGGCCTTGGGCGTCGACGAGGGAGGCTTGGCGAGCTCGACGTTGATCTGGCGGCCGGAGAGCTCACTCTTGTCGAGCTTGGAGACGGCGTCGACGGCGGAAGACTCGGTAGCGTAGGTCACGAAGCCGTAGCTGTGCGCCCGAGGCACGAGGTGCGCGTCAGCTCGCTGGTTCGGACGCTCGGAGATGTGGGAGTGAGAGGTCGTGTCGCGAGAGAGTTGTCGCAAGTCGATGGATGAAGCACAAGTGACTCTCCACAAAACTCTTCCTAATCCTGCCAGCCTCCACGTCTGTTTCTCTCGACCTGACACGCAGAGTCACGCGCTTTGACCCTCCGCGCTGTCGACTCGTTGCCAGCCAGCAGCCGCGCCCTCCAAAAGCTAGCAAAATGAAGTGAAACATACCCAAGGGAGCGAGTGCCACGGTTGATGACCTGGGCGTTCAAGCTGGGCAGAGGAGACGACCGCAAGGCAAGGAAGGACATGGATGATCAGCGTCGTCAAGGTCGCACGCGACCCGCCAATCTCGCGAGCGGGTGCGACGAGAAATAGACGAAGAAGTGCTCACATCTCACCGACTTTGGAGAAGGCGTCAGTGAGGTCGGCATCCTTGGTAGAGAAGGCGAGGTTGCCGACGAAGACCTGACGAGTCGCGTGGCGACGAGCGAGCGCGGGTGAGCTCAGGACGACGGCGGGGACAGCAGCAAACGCGGCACACCTTGAACCCAGGCTCTGGGGCTGCTGGGGCGGCGGTGGTGGACTGGGACACTTCCAGCTCGGACTGTCCAGACATGCTTGACGACGAAGGGACGGGGCGAGGTCTGCTGACGCGAGTGCTGGACGGGGCGAGGGCCGTTTGAGAGTCTGGCAAAGGGGGGTGGACGGGGACGGGGCGGAGCTCCTAGAGAGAACTTTGAAGGGAACTGGGGGCTGGCGGCAAAAGTTACTGCAATAAGTGCTGGAGCTCAATCAGCGGGCACGCGCGCGTGTCGAGTGCACCCCCGGCCCCCGCTCAACTCTCCCACGCTGGCCACCGCCTCCGGCCAGCCCTCCGACACCTTCGTTGGACTCTGCCACCTAACAACTTGCATTACTTTTCGCCGTCATGCTGGGATACTGAGACCGACAACACGTCTCCGACCACCTGTAGCTTTGTCCGCCCCTCCTGCCACGTCTTCGAGGCTTGCGCCGCCTCGGCGTCCACGTCCCCACCTCGCCTCTTCTCCGCCTGCCAGGACGATTCCTCTTGCTTTCGCATGCCTACTCACGCTCAATGCTCCACGTTGAGGGTCCTCCGTACAATAGACAGGCAGCTTTGAATGGTTGCGAGGAACAACGAAGCACAGAGAAGATTACCCGGCAGGAGCAACGTTTGGATGAAAAGGAAGTCGGAGCCAGGCTTGACACTTGAGCTGAAGGGGTTGAGAGGATCGACAGGCTACTTGTGCTTGGTTCTAGGTAAGTACAAGTTGTCCCGTTCCTCTTTTTCGACTTACGAATTGAAGGACTGACGTGGCCTTCGCAAACTGTGCAGAGGTACGACGGGGTGTATGAAAGTCATGCTGAACTACAATCACGTCTTTGAGCTCTTTTGTGCATGCTTTGGATGCTGAACTTGGTGTGAATGTCGAGGACATAGATGTGGACTGGACGTCGCTCGGCCGGACGAAGCGAAGGTCTTCGCTTCTACGATGGATGGATCTTCAGCAGCACTCGATGCACACAAGCCGTCGGTAGAAGTGGCTTAAAACTCTGGACACGAAAGCACTCTTTTTGGAAACTTGCGGGGACAGATGGGTGCGTTTTCGTGCCGTCCGAATCGTTCTCTGAAGCGTTCCGAGCACCACTCGGGCGTACGACTAACGCTGGCCTTCTCTTTGAGGCGGATAGTCGAGTGAAGATGGTACCACATAAGACACACCATGGAATCGTGACACCGTCCACGGCCATAACGTCCACTCGAGCCCTCAGAAAGATCAGCCGCCAGTCGTCGTGACAGTCCCAAGCTCACAACGTGAGGGGAGCTTCTTCTTTTTTGCCGGTCACCACCACATCTGTTCCCTAATACTTTTGGGCCCCAACCCCTAGCCATGAGCGGCCTGATTGCCGCTCCTCAAGGACAACACGCCCCGCCACTGGTACTCGCGCCCCTCCCCCTCCGCGCCCAGCTCCTTTCGCACCAATCCAACATCTCCAAAACCCTCTCAAAATTTATCTCCATCTATCGACCCGTTCATTCCCACCTCCTGCCCTCCGCAACCCTCCAAACTCCCGCGCGCGCGTCCAAAGAAACTCTTGCCCACGCGTTGTTCGCACACCCAAAAGTTGCCCGAGCCCCTCCGGACTTCGCCAGCACTTTTCCTCAACCCGCCTTGTGGCTCTTCTCTGTCTTCCTCTTCCGGCTCTCTCTCATAGGACCGACTACAGGATTAGGACCGACAATCACGAATTCCGACAACCCCGCGCTTGGCAAGCATGGGGCGCGGGGAGGATAAGAAATGACAATCGAGTGCAAAACAGTAAGGACAAAGCAATGAGGAACCCGCGGCAAGACAGAATAGGACCGCGCAACCCCCCCCCCCCCCCCCCCCCCCCCCCCCCCCGAAGCAGATTTGAGCCCAAGGCACTCCCCCACATTTTTTGTTGCTGCTCCTGTGGGCTGAGTCTTTGGACTGACCTTCTTTTTTTATGTATCGTTATATAGTTGAGCGAATCGAGATTGCTTGGCCGATGCGTCTCTCGCTACCGCATAGGGAAAAGGGGACCACGTGTTGTGCTGAAAGTTTGTTGCGCGTTCTCGTTCTCTCTCCAAGTTTAGTTAATCTGCCTGAGTGGGCCAGTAGAGCAAATCCCTCGCAATCGAACTGTGCGACCTCAATTCCGATAACCCTGCTCGGCTTGATCCCCCTGTTCGCAAACGATGCG
>JALBUQ010000153.1:0-51960 GCA_024364755.1 Pseudohyphozyma bogoriensis
TGTGTCAGCTACGTCGGTTGATCGGAGCGACTCGCGCAAATCGTGTCACACATCTACTCACAAATTATCACCTAACAGGAGAGGGCCGTCGTGGCCACCGCACTGAACGTAGCGGTGAGCACGCGCGCCCACCTGGGACGAGTCGTGAAGCCGGCAAGGTCCGAGTCGACGCCGTCGTTGGCCGAGGCGTTGTGGGTCCCGAACTGTGGGAGGGGTATCCCTTGGTCAGGTTGGAATTGGTGCTCTGGTGCTGGGTCGTAGAACAGTTCGGCGGCACGGCTCGCTCCCTCGTCGCTCACTGCATCAAGCGTCACGTCAGCTCCCCGTTCCCGTTCGTTAGAGCACCCATCCAGGTCTCGTCCTCATCCGTAGGATGCTGCTGCCACTACTACTATAACTCACTCTTCTTAGTCAAGTTGCAGGTTGAAGGCTAAGAACGAGCCCTTGCCGTTGAGCCGAAAACAGCGAGCGAGAGCGCGGGTGGGCGGTGCACGCCAGGGATGGCCAACGCGTGGTCACCCTGAGTGTACAGCACAAGTGGCGTGTGAGTCCACGGTCAGCTTGAACTGTAGAAAAAGGTCAATTTGGCTCACCTGTTCTTTGCAGGATCCATCCCCGTCCTTCCCTAAATTATCGCCACGTGCTCTCCTCCCTTCCCTCTCCATGCATTTGACTTCATCCGAACTCACTCAGCGGATTCAGCACTGCAATCAAATTTTTTTCCTCCAAAACCTAACAAAAGCCTCTATTACTCCTCCCAGTCTACTTCTCCTTCCCCTCTTTCCCAGCCAACCCCATCACCTCCTCAATCAACCTCAACGTCATCTCGCTCGTCCCAATCTCATTATGCCCACCCCTAACCGCCTCGGCATGGATCACCATCCCACTGTCTTTCCTATCGAACCTCGAGATGACTCCCCATCCCCCAGCTTGTTGTTCGTAGACGGTGGCGGTCGAGAGGTGCGGTTCGAGGAGGTGTTGGTGCAGGAATTGGGATTGTTGGTAGTGGATCGTTGGGTCGTTCAGGGCGTGGAGGATGAGGATTGGGGATTTGACGTTCTAGAAAAAATGGAAAGGAAGAGATTTGAACTGGTTTGGAGGAGAACGACGATCAGATAAGAAAAGGGGCGCACGCGAATGACTGAGCGCGTGTCGAACTTGGTCTTGACGGCTTTGAAGAAAAAGTTGAGGATCGGCGGAAAGGCCTTGAACGGTCCAAGAATCGGGATGTGATTGAACAGTTTGTACCTGCTCAAAAGAAAATTTGCTTTAGCGGAGACCAGCAAGGCGGCGAATGGAAGAAAATGACAACGCACGACGTCAGGAGCGAAGCGATGGAGGAGAACGGAGCGACGAGGATCAAAGCCCTTGGAGTGACTCCTACACTCAATAAATATATTGATGCATTCCTTCTCAAACAGAAAATTCGTGGACGTACCCTCGGCAGCCAACCTCGAAACGAGGGAGGAAGCGACTCCAGTCCCAAGCGACTGTGCCATCACGGCGAGCCTCTCACTCGGCACGCCCTTGTCCTTCACCAGCCAATCCCAAGCCGTTCTTGCATCAGTCACGAGTCCTTCCTCCGACGGCGAGACAGGCGACGAGTCGGCGAAGCCTCTGAGTCCAGAAAACAACGCTGACCACGTCAGCCCAACTTCCTGTTCGAGCGAACGAACGCGTGACGCACCGGTAGTCAAAGATGACAAAGTTGTTGTTCTGGGCACTCATGTACCTCCCAACGTTCACCCGGTTAGGAGCAGCCCTCGACGCGGCATTCCCATGGCAATACAGGATCGTCGGGTGTTTCTCGCTCCTACGCCTCCACATCAGCTCCATTTCTTACCACCTCTCAACAAACAAACTCACTTGAGGGCAGCATCAAACACCTTCTTCGGCAACGGCCCAGTCGGAAACCCTTTCTTCGCGACGTACTCGTCGTAAATGTCCTGAGGGAGGACCTGCCACGCGCCCAATGTGATGCCGTCGGGGGTGGTGAGGTTGAACGGGAGGACTTTGCCAGGGAGGTAGCCGTAGCTTTCTGGGTGGTTAAAGTCCGCCTGTGGTGAGCGATAGGCGCAAGTTGAAATGTGGGCATCAGTGTCGGCTCGTGATTGTGGATGCGCCTCCGAGCCTTGAGGTCCGACGGCGGGGGTCGGAAGCCCGCACGAGGAGGAGCGAGACACGGAGAAGATGGGACGCACGTTGACGGGCCACTTGACTTGATGGAGGTAGATCAAGCTGTTCACAATCAATGGTTCGGATGAGTTACGCTTAATCGCTTGTTCTCGAGCTGGTGCGGTCCTTGTACGCCATCGCTTCCGACGCGTCTTGCGCCTCGCAAGGGCCCCATTTCACCACCATCCCAGCATCAGAGCACGGCAACATCCTTTCGCTTCTACATCCATCCCAGACATCCCCGCCCAGGCCTGTTCAACGACCACGCCGATCCACGGCTCGCTCGCTCGTCGAACTTGATCGCGATCGTTCTCGCCCCTTTCCTCCTCTTCCCAACCCCCCATTTCCTACAATCCCACCACCAATCCTCCATCCCACTCACCTAGTCTGCACAGGTTCGATACACAACACGCCCAAGAACAGCGCGTAAAGTCCTTATCGCGCGCGGCCGCCAGATCAGTTTTGGTCCGCATCAACGCGAAGCAGAGAGGAAGGGAGGACGGACCACCGAACCAAAGCAGAAGCGTGTGAGCTTTCGATAGGATCCCCCGCTTCTTCGCTGCTGGGATCGCGATGGACTTTGACATGGTTGCGAGAGGGACGTTTCCGGAGATGAAGGGCGTGAAAGGGCGAACTTCCGAATCTGAGCAAGGTTCAGTGACGCCACTGCGACGGCCTTCCACTGGGGCGAGACCAAAGTGTCATCAAAAGTGGGTGTGTGAAACGAGTACGAACTCGGCTCAGTCCCACGACACTTTCGCGAGCACCCAACCAATCTTCAAGCTCTGCAAGTGGGCATTCTTTCCTTGGTCTCTCCGATTTGGGCAACGGTGAGCGGAAAAAGGATCTACTTGGTAACGATTGACAAATCAAAGAAAGGAAAGAGTGATGCAACAGAAGTAAAGAGCTACGGCAATGGTCTAGAACAGCACATAAACGTGTGGGAGGAAAAGAAAGACGAAGGAGAAGGGGCCGACAACGTGTTGAGATGAAAGTTCAGGATGGTTAAGGTTGACGACAGGGTGTAAGTGCAAAGGGGGGAGAAGGTAGAAATTCGAAAGAAAGAGTCGGTATGATATGTACTTTTGCGATGGAGAGAAAGCGGAAAGGTAGGGGAAGGAGAACGCTCCTCAAGAGAACCTCCAGACCCTAGCGGTCCCATCGTCTCCACCCGAGACGACGTACGAGTCCTGGAGGACCACAGCAGTGACGGCAGAAGTGTGGCCAACAAGCGTGTGGAGGTTCCGTCCAGACTCCTTGTCCCAGATCTGTCAAACGAGACGTCAGTCTTCGTCTTCAACACTCCTCTCAGGGAAACAAAAAGCAAAACGCACCTTCAACGTCCTATCATGACTCCCACTCACGATCCTCAACTTATCGACCGCGACGTCCCACACTCCCTCGATATGCCCGAACAGCGTCTTCTCACACACCCCCGCCTCGACATCCCACACCTTGACCGTATTGTCCAAGCTCGCGCTCACGACGATCGGCTTCTTCTCGCCCGCCAAGTTGAGGTACGGGAGCGCCGAAATATCCGGATGAGGGGCCTCTGCGGCGGCTTGGAACGCTGCTGCTGAAGGCGCCCCGCCCGCTCCAGCACCAGGAACGAAGGAAGGCGCGCCGGCAGTGGTGGCGCACGACGGTCCAGCGGCCGTCGCGAAAAAGTCGTCGTACCCGTTCCCAGGCACGACTTGGTGGTAGTTGGCGTCGGTGGGTTTCGGGGACGTAAGAGCGGCAGGGGGAGGGGGAGGAGGGATGGCGTCGATAGGGTCGGCGGTGATGACGCGGAGGGACTGGACTTGGGCGACGTGGCCCTTGAGGATCCGGACGCACTCGCGCGTGTAGAGGTCCCAGACGCGGATCGTCGAGTCGTCCGAGGCGGAGAAGAGGAACTTGCCCCGGTTCGACTCTTTAGCGACTTTCGGGTCGTTTGAGGGCTTGCCGAGGTCGCCTTCGTGGGAGGTGCTCGCGAATCCCTGTGAAAACAGTCGTTAGCTCAACACTCCTTGCCCACTGGATTGTGAAAAGACCACTCACAGTGTTGGAATCCCACAAAGCCACCGAGTTGACCCACTCCGTGTGTCCTCTCAACGCATAAACCTCGCCCGTCCCAAAGTCCCACACCCGGATCGTCGAATCCGCGCTCCCACTAACGAGCAACTGCTTGTCGTACGCCAAACAGATGACCGCATCTCCATGACCCCTCAGCGTCCTCATGCACTCGCCCGTCCTCCAGTTCCAGATCTTGAGCGTCGAGTCCATGCTCCCCGTCACGAGCTTCACGGCGTCGAACTGCAACGCGCGGACACCCCTCGTATGCCCACGAATGACGCCAACCTCCTTCCCCGTATCGAGGTTCCAGATCCTGACGCTACGATCCCAGCTGCCGGTCATCAGGACTGAAAAGTTGGGGTGAGGGAGGTCGTCGGCGACTTGGAGACAGGTGATCGAGTCGGTATGCCCGGTGAGGACTTGGACCGAGTGCGTGCCCTTCCTCCAGTTCCTCTCGATGGCGAGTCGCTCGCAGTACACCGACTTCCAAGGACGAGTGACCCTCGACGACGAGCGCGGCGAGCCGGGTCCTGGCGTAGTCGCTCTCGACGGCGCGGGCGACTCGGTCTTCGCTCGCTTGCTAGGTCGAGACGAGCCCTGGGCTGATGCGTCTGCCGAATTCGATGAAACGCCAGCAGGCTGGTCCATGATCATCGACTGGACGAGCGACGTTGATGTCGACACGGACGTCGCGCCCTGCCACAGCTCAGTGGCGATTGTCGATCCCGTCGACGAGACCGTCCGAGGCGCCTCCGGTGACGGCTCCCTCCCTTCTCTTTCCCGTTCCTTCTCCCTCCTGGCCGCTCTCGCCTTCCTCCTCCGCTCGCCCAGCAGCGGCAAGCCCCAACCGCACTTCTCGCACTTGCGCTCAATGTGCTGCTCGCACATGGTGCGCCAGAGGATGTCGTCGTCGGCGACCGACTTCCAGTTCTTCGAGACTTGGGCCGCCCGGCCGAGGGAGATGGCGTCGAGGTAGCCAAACACTTTGAGCGAGACTTCGCGCGGCAGGACGTCGAGCGGGTCGAGGCGCATTTCGAGGGTGAGGGCGTCTTGGAGGAAGGAGAGTTGGGAGGGACAGGCGATGGTGAGGAGGCCTCGAAGAATGAGGAGACGGCGGCGGGCTGGGGAGGAGGAGAAGAGGGACCAGACGGTGTTGACTGCTTGTTGGTCGTTTGGTGGAAGGCTTTCGATGGACTGTAAGAGAGTGACACGGAACAGTCAGCTCTACCCTCCTCTTTCCCCCCAAACTTCTCCATCAGACACAAGAGCTTACCTTCTGGAGCATGAGGTTCGTGCCTCCGTTGGCCATCCTCTGATGCCTGATGCATAGACTCTTGCAGTCCCCTCCTGGCGTATCCGCCTCTGGCGGCCCCCTCCGCTGGTGATCCTCATCGACGACGTCCTCCATCGCATCTGCACTCCTCTTGCCCTTGCTCGCTGAACTGACAAAGCTCGCCGTCATGTGGTCGTCGTCCTCGTCCATCGACGCATCGGATGGTTCCGGCGAATGCGAGTGCGAGTGCGAGTGGTGGTGGTGGTGCGACGACGTGGATGCGAGCGGGTTGGTCGAGTAGGCGAACAGGTTGGGGTCGATGGTGGATTCTGGGCGGGTCTGGAGGGGTGGGGACGAGGGCGAGGGCGTGAAGGAGAAGTTGAAGTGGTCGCCTGGGAGGAGATGGGCGGCACCTGGCGGCGAAGCCATGATTGGTGTTTGGCGAGAAGGGCGAGTCGAAGTTGGGTTCTTGGAGAGTGATATAGGCTGACTGGCGGAGAAGTGACGGTGGAGAAAAGAGTCAGTTGACAGGAATGGCGAAAAGTAGAGACAAGTTTGCGCGAGGGTACCGTCGAGGGTAGCGCCGGCAAGGGCAGGCGCTCAGGTCACGAGAGGTGCGCTCAGTTCGTGGCTCCACAAACAGCACCGTCCCCTCAGAACGGTCCAAAGTCGTGCTCAGAGGTGCCAGAGACAGCGAAGAATCGGTCGAAGGACGCTCCTATCTCCGTGCCCGCCCTCCGTACCTCGTCCCATCTCGTCCTCGCGGCGCCCGTGGGTTGCGTGTGGCGTCGTCCTGAATCGAACGCCGACGAGGGACGGCATGGGGTGGATCGGATCACAGACCTCTGAGAGTACCCATCCTGTCTTGCCACACTCCTCCTCCCTCTGTCCAAAAGCGCGAGCGGTCGTAGCGCTGGCCATCTCGTACATCCAACCCACTCGTGTGCCGGTGGTCCTCCCTCGCCGGCACCTCCATCCTGCCCCCCTTCCTTCGTCCACCAATCCAGCCATATCCAGCATCTGTTCCCTTGAGCTCGACATTCCAGGAGCACCGCTGTTCGGCGCTAGGAGGCGGAGCAACGGGCACGCCACCGTTGCGGGCACCCACACAGAAGCAGAACGCAACGCAACGCACGCGAGTGGATGGGAGCAAACTCACGAGAGGTTTGCGGGTGGTCCAACCAAGAAGTGTCGACAGTTAGTGTGTCGAAATTCGATGCTGAGAATTGATGAGAGAAATGTGAAGAAAGTGAGAGAGAGATTTGAGGCCGGGCAAGGGGCTCAAAGCACGCAAGAGCTGAACGATCGCTCGCACGCGATCCGCCGACAAGGGGCTGCGTGCCGACGCCCTGGGTGTCGCCATTCGATAGGCAGAATTGCTCATACCCCAGATCCAGACCCTCAAAATCGGGCAGATAGAGCTCGCCGTGTGACCTCAATCACAACATCCTGTCGTCGGATTGGCCTTCCAACAGGGGGGACCACGTTCTCAGCCAGCTGACCCTGCTCCGGCACCTAGATGTGATGAAAAAGGCGTGCTCGTCTCCCCCTTTCGGATCAGAGTCTACGGGTAGCCACGGTGACGAGGATTCATTGTTGTTCAGAGTCAAGTCGCAACGGACGTCAAGTTATGACCACGTTGGGGATCGGATCCTTTGCCAGGCAACTGGAAGAAGCTGACGTGGCTCCCTCTTCCCTCTCTCTTTTCTTCGCTCTGCATGTGCACGAGCAACGAACGGAGCAAAGAGATAGTCCGTTGCATTGAAGAATAGAACCAATAAACGTCCGAGACTTCAAGGCGCCGTTTGCGGGTCGTGATTCTCGTCACCATCCGATCCGCTCACGCTGCTCTAAGCTTCTAAGGCCTTGAACACGAGCCTCCGCCCGCTTTGCTCGGTAAGTCGAAGTGAGGGAACTTCCCAGACTTTTGAATCCCGATTGATGGGCGTTTGGTGAGAAAGGGTGGGCGTGGAGCGCACAGAGCTGTGCACGCGTGAAGGAAATTGCGCCCAAAGGAGGTTGAGCTGGGGCATCAGAAAGCGGGTAAATGTCAGCTTCTGTCTTGTGAAAGGCGTTGACAAGATAGGTTGCGTCCTACCGGAAATGGAAATGTTCAGGACGAGACCACCTGACCGCCCGTCGACTCCTGCTCGGTACGTGGCGACTTCGATCCGCTGGTTCTGGGCGTCGAGCGGCCCAGCTTGTCCGACAAACATGTAGCTCATAAACACTGGCGGTACAAACTATCAGAAAATTGATTTGTTTTAATTTGGTTCTTGTCAAAGTACGACTTACTGTCAGCTGCCGCTGGATTAGTACGACCGTCAATCATTGACGTGTAGACTTGGATGTTCCTCAGCATTGCGTGGCAACGGGCGGCGAGAGCCGGATCGACGACCATGAGGCTGTCGACCGAATCCTTGTCACGCACTGAAGAACGTTTGGTAAACGTCGTGTGCTTCGCTGAAGAGAACGTCACTTGGCAAGGATTCACTTACACTTGTGCTTGACAAACGAAAGGCACCGAGGTTCATTGGGAGCCAGAGGAGGGATCTCAGTCGTCGGAAAGAAGGACGGTCGAAGACCTCTGTAGAGTTTGATGGCTGTCTCCATGGTGCTCTGTTGATGAGGCACCAAGGCTTGAAAGGAGCGATGTGGTCGTCAGCTGGTATCTTGTGAGCAGCACAAGACAGAGCCTAACAGGAGGGCCTCCGTACGCTATAAAAGCATTGTCAGTATAAAAGTTCCCAACCACAGCTATGAACTCGCTTCTTACATGTCGGCAGGATTGACAGCTGCGTGATCCCTCCGCGGTACTGGTTCGACCACGTGGCTGTCAAATGCGGCTCGCCGCTGTGGACCGAAGCGGAGACGTGAAGCCCCATAATCTCGGGGTACGGGTTTTCTAGATTTCAAGTTCTGTTAGGCCGGCTTTTACAAGTTGGGGTCAAGATGTGAGAGCGTACCGTCGTGATCCTGGACTGCCCAGCGCGCATTTTCGCGAACCAAAGTGCCAACCGTCCAGCTGTGGCAAAGTGCCCAATCCTCCAGGCTCAGGGTTGACACTTGTTGGTGAGGGTTTGTCAGTAAGCTCAAGCCTCAAACACAACTCGAGTCTGTCCCTCGACATACGCTGAGGATGGTAATTGAACTCAAAAGGTAAAGTTTCCCTGAATCGCCTCCTATGAAGGTCGATCCTTTGTGCAAGGCAGCTTGAATCTGGAAGAAGTGCCTCGTGGGAGGTGTGTGGCCTCTCAAATTGGAGCAGGAAGCGTTGAACGCGGAGGTAGACTTTGAAGGCAAGGAGCACGTGGTCGTCTGCACTCGAAGTGAGGACTTCGGAGGTTGGCGGAGCTTCCGGACCTGAAAGACAGAGATGTACTCAGTACAGAAACAAGGCTGGGTAGAGTTGGGACTTGCCTTGCGCGGCATGATAGGCCGCGTAAAACGCGTTGCGGTGCTCGTCCGAATACCCGCTTTCGTTGCCCTGCCGTCCCCGCAAACGGAAGGTTAGCTATCCTATGAGAGTAGAGACGGAAGAGCTGTCTCTCGACCTCTGAAGGCTGCGAAAGCCAAGATGACATCCTAAGCAGAACACTGAAGCAAAGATGCGATGCGAAGAACTTTGCTCCCGAGGCTCAGCGGGTCGATGTCGATGCTGGACTTCAAGGACTTACGTGGACTGCAGAGGATGAAAGAAGTTCGTCTGTGTGTGCTCCGCTCTCAAAAGAAACGCTCTGTTCTATGAAGCAGGAAGGAGGGACAGGTGCTCAAGGGACATCCACAAAGATCCTCGGCGGCCGAGGGCGCGAAAGCCGGGGTCCGGCGTACGTGTCCGATGCCCAGCCATACTCTTGAAAGGGGAGAGGGCAAATACTTGGTCCGAAACCTTTGAATCACTTCCAATGTACAACAAGATGCCAGCATTACACTCCGCTCATCGTTCTGACCCACTCCTCACATCTCGTCAACCTCAACCTCGACGTCCAGGTCCACGCCTTCCCATGCTCACCGCACCAACCCTCCGCCCTACTGCTGCCCCATATCCCTCTTAATCTTCCCCAACAGCATCTCAACCCTATTCCCCAACTTGGGCTGCCCCTTCCTCCCCCTTTCAGCCCACACCCGACGTTCCTTCTTCCGCCCCTCCCTCAGCTTGTCAATGTCCGCTTCCGACAGCTTGGGTTTCTTCGCTGGAGGTGCTGGTGTTGAGGAAGTGGATGTGTGAGTGGAAGTGGAGGGTTGAGGGCGGGAGGCGGCGGCGTTGTCGTTGCGCGGGCGTTTGTTGTTGCCGTGAGCGTGAGCGTCGGCGGCGGGTCGGTTGGAGCCTCGTCGGGGTGCATTATCATCCTCCTCGTCGTCGTCATCTTCATCTTCACTGTCGCCCTCCTCCTCCTCCTTCGCCCTGCTCTTCCTCTCGCCCAACTTGGCGCCATTCGCTCCACTGCCCTCCGAGTACCCCTCCTCCTTCAAGATCTTCGCATACTGCTTTTTCACGTTCGCCTTGTGAATCAAAGTCTTCTTGATCTTGTCCGCTGTGATCCAAAAGCCACGCACAATCAGCCACCGCTCCTCCCACGAGAGCAACTGCAACGAGAGAGCGAGGGGAAAACCAGGACGCACTGTGGCCGTGGTAGCTGCCTTTGGCGAGGCGAGGGCCAACTCTGAATCCTTTGCCTTTGGGTTTGCGCTCGGGAGGGGCCATGGTCGATACTTCTTGAGCGATGGTGATAGTGTACGGAGGAGGCAACGAGCGCGCGCGAGAAAACTGGCCCGCACAAAGTGGCGGAACGAGTCTTTGTGGTCCGAGCGCAGAAGGCGCATCGGCTGACGTGGCTTTTTGATCTCGGGCGGGAAGAGTTCTCAAACAACACAAAGAATCAAGTGAAAAGGCTAGCTATTGTCCATTCATCACTGGCTCAAGGCGTTTCCTATTCCCTTTCCTCCCCGCTTACCGCTTGATACGCCCTTCCGTCGTTCGGCTCGAAGCTCTCTCTTCCACTCCCACCCACGCCACTTCCACTCAAAGGCCTGGGATGCGTTCCCTCTTCCAACTCGTCGAAAGAGTCGAGTCGAACTGGCGTCAGCCCGGATGCTTGGGGAGGCGGCGGTGAGAAGGGAAGATGGCATGAGGGGGAGGTCAAGGGTGGGTAGTCTATAATTGCGGATGACGTGAACAGAACCGAAATGTGAAAACATGGAGAAAAAGCAGCTCACAAAGATGGTACGTCAGCACCGCCATCGACAATCCCAACAATCCGCCCACGAGGACGTCGGTCGGACTGCGTGAGAGGCGACAATAACCTTGAGCAGCCTGACCTGGCGAAAAGGTTGCCGAGCTTACTGGTGTCGGTAGTCCATCGTTCTCGAGATCGCAATCAACGCAGCACCCATCAGCGGAACGAGCGACACCCATGCTTTAATCTACAGCGCTGACGTGGTCAGCCCTCTGTTCTTGAGGAGCCGGCAAAGCGACGTACAGCATGGCCACTGCGGTCAAACAAGTGGAGCTTTCCAGCAATGTACAGCGACAAGAACCCCAATCCAGCGAAAGCGAACTGCAGATGCAAAACTTCGTCAGCTTCCACGCCGCTGAGCTCAAAAGACCGACTGACTTACGCTAGAGTGCCCCGAGGGAAACGACTTGAACCCATCATCGATGATGTGCCCGATTTTGACCGTACAGATAGATAAGTTTGACAGTCCGTACGGGGAAGGATCGACAGCACCAGCGATGGGCTGACACCGGTCGATGATGTCGGGTCGGGGACGGCCAACGGTGACTTTGATGAGGTTTGTGATGGTCGTCGTGAGACCGAGGCTCAGGATCAGTCCAAGAGCACCTGTAAGAACGGTTAGAAGAGTGAATGTGAGCCTTCTAACGGAGGGAGACACGCACTATTGTGAGCATCCCAGAAGCTTCGTTGTCGAAGAAGTCCCACGCCGAGCATGAGCACGAGCGGGATCACACCAGCATAGACGATGTTCATGCCGGGAGACACGCGTTCTTGGACAGCGAAGTAGTGCTGTAGTGATCTGTAACGACGGATGTCAGCATGGGGCCAACC
This sequence comes from Pseudohyphozyma bogoriensis, assembly GCA_024364755.1. Taxonomy (NCBI): domain Eukaryota; kingdom Fungi; phylum Basidiomycota; class Microbotryomycetes; family Chrysozymaceae; genus Pseudohyphozyma; species Pseudohyphozyma bogoriensis. The sequence goes on from JALBUQ010000153.1 coordinate 11,572, forward strand.
AAAGTCTGAAGCGAACGGAGCGCGCACGTGTCCGCCAAGCTGAAGGACCGCTTAAACCCGCCTTTTCGAGTGAGCCAGGAAGTAAAGACGACGAGAAAGACTGTCGCCGCCCAGTCTGAGTAGAAAGCAGTCAGTTCCTGGGGTGATACTTGCTTGAAAACTGCTGTCGTCGCGGTTCTCTTGGGGCTGCTCTGCCGGGCCCGGCTGTAGGCAAACTCGCCTCGCAATCGACAAACGAGGTCTCGATTGCTCTAGCTTGTAGACGGGAACAAAGCAGTTCCTACAACTTTCGTACTTGTGGCTCTATTGTGCGGGCGCCTCCTGCTCGTTCTCCTTGGCCCCACATCGTTCAACCACTCCCGCGAGATCAGCTCCATCCCGGTCTCTCTCCCAGCTCATTCCATCCAATTCTATTCAATAGTCACTCTAGATGATTTCGAGCTCACCTGGAACGTATCCAAGTAACAGCACCAGCTTGCGACGCAGCGGCGACGGACTCGCTCCGAGTCGGTGCGCGTCCTCCATGCTCGAAGCGTGACTCTGGAGTCGTTCCAAAGCTGACGACATCTCTGAAAGATGTTACCGACTGCAGGAGGGTTGGTGGCAAAGTAGTGGAAGGAGGCGAAGGCTAGGCAACGAGCAGCCCTCCGGACAGTGTCGTCGGCGAACAATGCACCACAAGATCCGCGGACTTCGTCGTTGTTTACGCGAGAACACGTGTGCACTATCGCAAAAGTCTACGAAATTCGTCGAAGGTGGCTGGTGTGCAAAGAAGGCGCTGTGTGCTACCCTTGCACCATCGTATTCTGCCTGGTCAGCCTCAGAGACAGCGGACGTGTTGTCGTCGTCAAGACGCACGTCCGTGGCCTGACCTTGCTCAACGGCGATCCATTTGCCCTCAGCTTGGATCTGGCAACAGTAGTGATATATGTATCTCTCCGCGCCTTATCGTCCTCTCCTTTTCTTGGCTCTTCCTTTCTTCTTCCAATTCTTTCTTCCTCCTTGTCTCCCCTGCTCTTCAGCTTCGACGCGAGGATGGCGCACAAGCTCGGCAAACCTCACATGAAGCGTCAAAGCGAGTCTGCACCATCAAACCTATTCGGCTCGACCACCCCTCGGAGCCTGAGTTCCGACCTTCCCACGACGCCACTGTCTTCGAGCTCGGCAGGCCCGACAACGACGACCGCCCCTTCAGTCTCAAGTACGCTGCTCACATCACAATCGGTCATGTTGAAGTCTTATACCAATCATGGATAGCCACGCCTCTCTCCGCTTCTTCACCCTCGCTTTCGTCCTCGCCTGCATCACTCTCTGCCTCCTTGGCGCCCCCAACCTCCGTTTCGTCTGGAGCCACGTCGCCGCCATTCTCAAGCCCTCTGTCGCGAGCGGCTCCCTCTCCGTCGTCGAGTTCCAACTCGGCTTTGACTACATTCGGTACCACCACGAGCGTTTTCGCGAGTGCGACCTCGCCTTCTTCCTTCACTCCCACCCCGACAACGGGCGCAACCACGTCACCCTTTTCCGTCTCGGCCTTGTCAACCTCTCACAGCCCGACTTCAGCGAGCCAGTCACCAACAACGTCTTCCCTCGTGCTTCAAGTATCTTCACCCAGCTTTGATGTCACACTTCTCAGCACGGCACCGCCGTTCGACTCGTCTTCGCCTTCCTCGACCACGCTTTCCTCCTCGTCCACCTCAACCGCACCATCCATCACCACCCCCTTCCCTTCCCCAACCCCAACCTCCAACGCCAACCAAAACAACCAGAACCTCCCCAACGGCGCCAAAATCGCCATCATCTCCGTCGCGGGCTTCTTTGCTGTCCTCGTGATCATCTGGACCGTGGTCAGGAAGTGCAAGTTCGGTACGAGTCGAAAGTTCGACAAGAGGTTGATCCCCCCGCCTTCGCCGTTGTCGTTCTACTCGGGCGAAGGGTTGTCGCGGAACTCGACGGTGAGGTATGGCGAGGAGGTGAGGTATCCTGATGGCGTGAGATATGGTGATGGTGTGAGGGAGGAGGTGCCCTCGTGAGTCAAGTATTACCGGAAAACGACCACAGGGAATCACTGATTAGAAACCTCTAGTGTGTATCCCGTAGAACGGTGCGGTGACTATTCCGGCGAGGAAGTGCCTGTGTAAGCACATTTTCTTACGCGCGAGGAAGCACACGTTGCCCTGACCTCGCAAAGCAGTGTGTACCCTGTGATGCAGCAGGTTCAGATGGACGACAGGTACCCGGTACCTCAGTTTAACTACATTCCTTCCACCTGTGAGTACGCATGCTTCTGCTTCCTAGTTTCTCGTCACTGATGCACCCCCTACAGACGAGCACGAGCACGAACACGTCTCGCAAGCGGGCTTCGCCAGACGTGCCTCTCTCTATCCGGACAACCCACCCAGGTACTACTGAATGCTGCAATGCTGAACAGACAGTCTCAAAATTTCTTCAAGGGAATGCAACCACATCGACAGCTTCAAAAGATAAGAGACAAATAACAACAGTTGAAAGACCTCTGCAAGCAAACAGATGCGAGAACCATCACGACGCCTTCTTCCCCTTCCCTTTCGCTTTCCCGCCTTTACTCTTCTTCCTCTTCACCTTACCACCGTCCTCACTAGTCTCCATCTCAGGACTAGCACTAACATCAATCATCTCCACCTCCCTCGCCTCCCTCGCCTCCCCTGAACCCCCCGCTCCCATTCCCGGGATCGACCCCGATTCCAACACCTTCGCTCCAACGGCACTCATGGCGTACTGCAAAGCCTGTGCCACGAACGCTTGGATGTCGGGGTTAGTCGAAGCGGCGAGGTCCGTAGCTGCCGACCGAAGGAGGGAGTCCCAGCTGGAAGACGGCGGGGGGAGGTGCGAGAAAGGGCCGGAGGGCGTAGCGAGAGCGGCGGTGGGAGCGAAAATCGGCGCTGGAGCCGCTGGATGAGGTGCCGATGATTCCCATGGGAGGGTTCGAGTCTGTGGCGGAGGGAGAGGAGTAGGGGTCGAATCGGCCGGAGCGTCCCATTCGATTTTACGAGCGAACATGGGGTGTGTTGGTGGTGGTGGCGGAGGCGCGGGGACGGCGTTAGGATTCAGAGCAGCGCCAGGCGGGAGAGGGGGAGGAAGGTCGCCGAAGAGCTTTTTGAGCTTGGCGAGGAGCGGAGAAAAGTCGGGGACGAAGAGGAGAGGGTTGACACGTTGAGGAAGGCCGTCGCGGCTGTTCACGATGAGAAAGGTAAGTCAGTAGCAAAGGAAAGGATCGAGAGAGGGCGAGACGCACAAAGGCTGCTTAAGAGCGATGCGATTGTAGAACGTCTTGACCGTCTCGTCCGCCATGATGTGTGACCTTTGGAAGCCCTCGACTTTCATCCCCGCAGGCGTGCGGCATCGCGACAGAGCGACGTAGGCTTGTCTGTGAACGTGGACCACGTCAGCCTTCCCCTCTCCCGGACTGGACGCGAGCTTCAAACGCACCCTTTCTCAAAAGTCTTGGTAAGCCTGACTCCCACCGCGTCCAAACTCTGTCCCTGGGACTTGTGAATGGTCAAAGCCCTGAATCGCGAGGGAAGTCAGCATTGGACGGTACGAGAGAGGCGACGAACGTACCAAGCCAGAGCCAAGGGGATCTGCGTCCTCGCGACACTGTTGTCTCGGTCGACGTCCAGCACCCACTGTAGAACGACGGGTTTAGTAGACGCGGAGCCTCAACAAAATCCAAACGAACCGAATGAGGACGGATGACGCCTGTGAAGGACAAAGTAAGCTCCGAGTCGTCCATCACCCGAGAAAAAGGAAGACAAACATTCAACCCCACTCGCAAAGATCACCTGCGGCAACATCTCGGTGTGATTGTTCTCGAGAAACTCGTCGATCGCGTCCTCCTTCCACTCCTCGCCTCCGTAGCCCGACTTGCGTCCGCCTCGACGTCTCGCTTGAGGGCTGTTGGCGTTGCCCCGAACTTCTGAGCTTGGGATCTGTCGTCCTCGTCAGCTTACTTGCACTAAAACATGATATGATGGGATCATGTACCCAGCCCACGATACAACCCCTCGAACCATTTACCAGCCCTTGCTTGACGTCCAAGTTTGCGAGGAGGATGACCTGAGCGCCCGTCTTGAGCCTGACCGTCTCGCCCGCTTGAAGATCTTTCAGCTGGTGGTGCAAACAAACATCGGTTACCGTCTCACGACTGACAACGAGAAAGGAAGGAGGGGATATCACGAACCCGCTGCTTGCGCTCCCGGGCACCTCGTTCCCCATATGACGTGTCGAGCGTCTTGAACTCGTACATCTTGTCCTTGAGCTTCTGGAACTCGCTGTGGTTCTCTGCGTCGACGGCCGATCGAATAGGGTAGAGGTTGGTGGGCTGTTGAGGTCCTGCTCAGCTCTCATTCCACAGGAGCGAAAGAACACCGACGCACCTTGATCTTCATCGTCCCTCCCGTCAGGGCCGATCCGCAGCTATACAACAGCTGCTCGCTCTCCTCGTCGCAAATCCCTCTTCTGAACTTTTCGAGCACAGCGATGAACTCTGGGTCGCTCTGACGGAAGACTTTGGTGAGCTCCATGATCTGGAAGTTGCACTCGGCCCTGAGTTGTGCGCGCGACCACGTCGTCAGCACCGCTTCGGCTTTCGATGGGGAAAAAGAGTAGAAGCTCACCAAGTCTCCGTCTCGAACACGAATCTCCTCATCCTTACTTCCATTCCACACCCTGGTGAAGGCTTGCCACCCCTTGTCACATCACTGCACTTCTTAATCTCCGGCGCCTGAGCTCCCTCGGGAAGGTGCTCGTAAGGGAGGACAGATTCCGCCGGTTTGATGGTCGCGAGTTGTTCGAGGCCGCAGCGGGGGCATTTGGGGCTTTTATCGGGGACTGGTGGAAGTTGAAAGAAGTCGCCGGAGAGAACGAGTTGGATGCCACCTGCGGTTGTGGAGGAGGGTTAGGTTGGGAGAAGAAGCAGAGGGAAAGGGACAACAGACCGAACGCTTGTGGGGACTCGCGAATGAGCTTGGCCATCATGGCAAGCTTGGTGAAGAGTTGAGCGTCGAGCATTGATACTTCGTCGACTGTGAGAACGCTGGTGTCAGGAAGCCACGTGTGCGTAGCCGAAGAGAAGAAAAGACGCACTGATCAAGACCCGTGTGCCCAGCCAGTTCTTCTTCTTCTCGTGTTGAGGTGGCATCGACCTATTGCAGAAATCAGTTAGCCCGTCATCACTTCCCGAGCTCTTGAGCTTGCAACGCACTTGATCTTATCCACCAGGTCGATGACCGACTCTTGCCCCAACCCGATTCCCGACCAACTATGCAGCGTACAGCCATTGACTTGGAGCGCCGCGATACCAGTCGTAGCGGTGACTTGGAACTGTCGCTTTTCGTACTCGAGGAGGCGACAGATCTCCCCCAGCAGGAACGACTTTCCGACACCTACCCGCACACGTCATCAGCTCCCCTCCTTCGCTCCACCCTCAACCTCTGAAAAAAGAAGACTTACCAGCCGACCCCGTAAAGAACACATTCCCACCTCTCCTAACAGTCTCCAACACCTGTTTCTGCTCTTCTGAACACAACTCGTTCGGCTTCCACTCCTCGACCACGTCGTCCGGCAAGGGGAACCCAAACTCATCGGTCCTCTCCATCCCCGGCTCGACTTTTGTTCCCATCCCTCCCTTTCCGGATCCGTATCGCGATACACCGGGATTGGCAACGGTGAAGCCGTAAGCGCCGAGATGGCGTTCGGCGACTTCTCGACGAGCTGCGGCTCGTGCTAGTTCCTTAGCTAAGGTGCTTTCGGCAGCAGCTTTGGCTCTTGCTTCCGTTTCTTCCACTTCTTTTGCCTGTATCGCGACAAAGAGAGAGTGGTGAGCGGACGGGTCACGGGCACGCCAGGACGCGAAACTGGAGAAGTAAACAAACCTTCTTCGCGGCGTCGAGCTGCGAATCGGACGCGTCAGTCAGCTCATCCTTCTTTCGACAGTTCTATGACTATTTTGGAAGAAGGCACAATCGCTTACCTTGCGTTGACCGATCGCTCTGAGCTCCGCAATCTCCTCCGGCGTGCGTTTCTTGATCTCTGGCTTCACGTCCGGCTTGACGTCCGGCTTGACGTCTTGAGTCTGATCCGGCATGATCGTGTCCTCAACCTCCTTCTTCACAATCTCGCTCCCATTCGTGATGATTGAAGCGGAGGACAGGGTCGAGCTCGAGTGGATCGACTCGATCGTCGCTTCCTTTTTCGGGGCGCGGAGAGGGGAGGCAGCGTGAGAAGGAGGAAGGGGGAGGTTCGTCGAGTCGTCGAGAGAGCTGGAGGAGCGTTTGAGCGCGTTCGTCGTCGTCGTCGTTGCCGTCGGAGGTGGAGCTGCCCCCGCGTCCTCGTCCTCTGTATCCTCAATCTCGTCCGCCTCTCCAGCACCTTCGCACACAATCCTGCCAGAGGTCGAGAACTTGGTCGCTCCTGAAGTCGGTGTCGATCCTGGTGCGGTAGCGAACGACGAAGGCGAGGACGAGGAAGGAAAGTTGGTGCGCGAGAAGGCGTGCCCGAGCGCCGAGATGGACGACGCTGGCCCGAGTCCTTCGGACGATGGTGCGGCCGGTCCTGGCGAGGACGTGCGCTGCTTCTTCGGTGGCGACATTCGCCCGTCCGGGTGGTGGTGGTGAGGTCTCTGGGAGGAGGGAGGGAGGGAGGGAGGAGGAGGAGCGCGAGCGCGCAGAGGAGATTGGGCTTGCGGACGACAACAAAGCAGGCGCGTCCAGGCGCGTCGAAAGTGATGATACTCGTGAGACGCGTCAAGAAGATCGCGACCTGTTGAAATTGATGACCAGATACTGAGATTATCGCTTGACTGATCGGCCGAACAGCGTTGCACGAAGGGCGATGGATGGGAAGACCGGATGGCAACGTGGCCTTTGTCGGCCGCGAGTCCCAGGGTGGGCAAAGCTGTGTCAGCGGTGCATCGCCCAGTCCGAGACCGCGAGTTCTGGTTCGAGTCCCCATGATCGTGACCTGGCGTTAGAGGTAGAACTTCTGCTCTGTCAGGCTCGCCGGAACGCTTCTGCCAAGTCGAGTTCCGAGGTTCGCGCGGCTGGACGCCGGTCACAGAGATGGCCATTCAAAAAAAGTGCAAGTAGGATTGGAAAGTTCATCTCAATGGAGTGGAGCCGGGTTCGGGCAGGTAGATAGAGCGTTAGACCAAGTCCGACGGACCGCAATCAGCACCACACGTGTTGTGTGATTCTGAGGGCGCTGTTCTCGAGAATGATTCATGGCGAGAACTTCACGTCTGTCTTCAAGAGCTGAACTAGTACTTTTTCATGGCTTGCACCTGATGGGAGGAGAGATCGCGATGCAAGCGCTCATGTTTGATCGAACGGGCGGGCAGCTTGAAAGCGGAGCACGAGTGGTGTAAGCACAGGTGAGACGAAGAATTTTGTCCAGGTAGTCCGAGTTGTAGCTAAACGAGTCCAAGGCGCTGCTGAACAAGTTGTTGAAAAATCGTACAAGATGTGTAGGTGAGCGTCGGACACCAAGAATCTCACCCTCGCCCTCGCGCGACTTTGTCCCTCTCGATCCGACCGTCACCTCCGGTCGCATCGTTCAGCGCCTCACTTCCGTTCCTCAGTTCCATCCAAACCTCACGAATAGAAATACTACACAGCCGACAGCTACACCCAAGCTCACGTATCGCCCGACTCTCACTCGTTCATCCAACACCGGTCGTCTCGTAAACAAACCCCGGCGCTCCTGCCCGCGATGGACCCCAACAAGCCACCACCCGGTAGCTCGGAGCTACCGTTCACTACTCCTCTGCTCGGCAGTCGAACGCTCCACTCGGTCGCTTCGACCTCGCGCTTACCGGCGCTCGGAGGAGCGAGGAGTTCCACTGGATCTGGTGCGCTCCTCCTCCCTTTGCGCTTGAGGTCGGGACGGAGAAGAAGCTGATGGGATTTGACGAACAGATGGACAAGCACCAGCTACGGCGAGTAGGCTGAGGAGCTCGCTGAGTGGTGCTGGTGCCGCTGGTGCAGGTGCGTGGGCCCTCCACCTCCAGGGGGGGGGGGGGGACACTGGTAGCTGACGCTCCTCTCGATACGATGGCAGCTACAGCGATCCCGAGCACGACCTCGAGGCTTGCAACTCGGAAAGCTTCGTTCTCTGGCAGTGCGTCCTATTCTCCTCCTCCTCCTCCTCCTTGACGATCGCAGGACAAAGCACGAGATGCTGATGTTTTGATGCGAACGCAAGGCTCTGGCATCCCTGCACCGACGTTCGGGACCGCAACGCGACCGACTACACTCAAAAGGACCTCTAGCACTGCTGGTCTCCAGGCCTGTTCGTTCCCCCTTCCCTCCTCTCCCACTCGCACTTTCCACTCACTCACTTCCCACCAACCACGACCCAAACAAACAGCGGACACCGAGCTCTCCTCAACCAAACGCGCCCTCTCTAGAGCACTGCACGACCTCGAAGAGCAGAAACACGAACTCTCTCGCCAACAACTCGAACACGACGCTTCGCGCAACGCCCTCAACGCGCAGCTCCAAGACGCGCTCTCCAAAGTCGAGAAACTCGAGCGACAGCGCGGGATGCTGATGGCGAAGGAAAAGGAGGTGGAGGAGAGGGTGAAAAGTGTGGAAGGGGATGCTGAGAGGAAAATTGAGGATGTCAAGAGAAGTCTGGGAGGGTTGAGGGGCGAGTTGGAGGAAGCGAAAGGCGAGAACGTGGATCTCCGAACGAGGGTCCGGGAACTCGAGCACGAAGTCGGTAAGGAGAAGGCGAAAGCTGGGAGTGAGGCTGAGGCTGTCGAGGCGTTGGAGGCGGAGCTGGAGAGGTTGTCGGAGGAGGCGGGGGAACGGAGGAAGGAGCTCGAGAGGGAGAGGGAGGCGAGACTGGGCGCGGAAGCTAAGTTGGGGGAGGTGAGGCAGGACGAGGGGGAGAGGGAGACGGTCAAGATTGTGAGAGAGGAGCTTACGAGTGCGTTCGTTCCCTTGCTGGTCAGTAGGGAAGAGATGGGAGAACTGACGTGTTCCTCGCCTCAGGACAAGTCACGCAACTCAAAGCGCTCGAGAAGGAGAACAGCAAGCTCGCTCGCAGAGTAGAGACGTACGAGAAGGACCACGCTGTCGTCGAAGTGCTCAAGGAAGAAAAGAAGAAGCTCGAGGCGCAAGTGAGGAGTATGGACGCGCTGAGGCAGCAGGCGGCGGCGTTCGAAGGCGAGCTCGAGGCGATGAAGCGAGAGAAGAGCGAGTGGTGGGTCTCATTTCCTCTAACTTTTATCTGGGTGCGTAGTTGACCTCGCACCCTCTCAGGCAATCCTTCCTCGGTCCCTCCGACTCCGCCGAGTTCTCCTCGCCCCGCAAGATGTCCAAAACCCTCGCCGCGACCCGGATCGAAAGCGCTTCTTACCGTGAGCGTCTCGACACGCAAGAACTCGAGATCCAGCGTCGAGACCGTATGATTGGGGAGCTCGAGAACAGGACAGCGGCGTTGGAGAAGGAGGTGGAGGCGAGCAAGGCGTTGGTCGGGAAGGCGGAGGCTAGAGCGAAGCAGGAGGATAGTCGGCAGAGGTTGTTGAAGCAGGAGATTGATATGCTCAAGAGTCATCTGGTGCGCTGCGCGTCCCCTTTCCGTGCTTGGAAAATCGCTGACGTTACTCTACCTCAGGACACGTACGCGGCTGAGGAGGCGATGCAGCAAGGCGAGAGCAACTTTGACGCTCAAAAAGCGGCACGGCTCGCGGAACTCGAGGACCTCCTGGACGCGCACAAGAAGGAAGTCGTCGACCTTGCGGTTCAGGTCAGCCATTGGCGTGGGTTGGTCGAGCGGTACGGCGGGAGCACGACGGAGATTCTGGCGAAGGAGAACGAGGCGGGCGAGGATGATACGGGCGTGATTGTGGGCAAGTCGTTGGAGGAGCAGTTGAGGAGGAATGAGACGCTCTCTGAAGGTCTGTCTGTTTTCTTTATGGGAGATGGCAAGTAGCAGGAAGCTGACTCCTCCATCTTCGTCTTATCGTCGGCAGAGCTCAACCAGCTCCGCAACACCAACTCACTCCTCCAAAAGGAAATCGACTCGCTCGAGCTCCAAGTCGGCCGCCTGACCTACGAGCACGGCAACGGCGCCTACGACCCTCGCACCACCAAAGTCCTCCAACTCGCCCAGAACCCCGACTCGATCGAGCATGCCATCCGGTCGTCCACGCTCGAACGCCTGCGCGATGAGAACCAGGCGCTGTTGAGGACGCTCGCTGAGCTCGAGCAGAGGAAAGAGGGTTCGGCGGGGGCGACGGGGGCGGTGGCGATGGTGCCGAGGGCTTCGTTGGTTAATATGCAGGCCGAGCTGGATGCTGCGAATGCCGTGGTACAGCAGAAGGAAACGATGGAGCTTCGGTTGAAGAAGGTGCGCTTGTCGTGCCCCGTGCGCCCTCCATGAACCCCCCTGCTGATTTATCAAATGACCCGCAGGCCTTCTCGGACAAAGCCGACGAGTTCCGCAAAGCCGTTCAATCCCTCCTCGGCTACCGCCTCGACTTCCTCAGTTCCGGCCGCGTCAAAGTCACGTCCGTCTACGCGGAGAGCAAGGACCATTCCCTCCTCTTCGCGTCTGCGTCTGGAGGAGTCGGGACGATGGAGTTTAGTGGCGCGGGAGGAAACACTGAGGTGGAGGATGAGATCAAGCAGCTCGTCAAGTATTGGGTTGCTGAGCGGGGGTGTATTCCGGGGTTTTTGGCGAGCGCGACTTTGACGTGGTTTGATCAGGGGGATGGCAAGAAAAGGGCGAGATAGAACTGTACCTCTTCATGTTTCGAGGCGTAGCGATAGGGATGAAAAATGAGATTGGTATCTAATTACTTGAAAAGAGAGGAGAAAAGAAATGTGTGGGATTATGCAAAAACAAAATGGGTAGAGCCTTTTAGGTGTGATGGTGTGTGATGATGTCAAAATAAAAACCCTCGAAACGAAAAGAAGAAAACAAAACGTCGAAAAACCTCAAACTGCCAGAACGTCATCCCTTCAGTAGTCAACACAAACGTCCCCATCGATGATCTCGTCCTCTTCATGAGATCCGCACGGATCGCACCCGTTCTCGAAGAAGCCACTGTCGTCTCCCGCTCCAGCCTCAAGCTGCGACGAAGTCGGCGACGACGATTCCCCATCCTCCTCCATCTCTTCTTCCATCTCTTCCTCCTCTTCCTCCTCGAGGATCGGACGGGTGATCGTAGAGAGGAGCGCGTCGAGCTCGATCCAGTTGTCGAGGTTGCGAGCGAACTTCTTGTGCTTGCGAGACTCGACGTGCTACGTTACGAGAGCAAACGTCAACATAAAGCTCGCACTCAAACACAAGAGATAGAAGGAGACTCACGTCTTTGAAGTCATCGTACTTGATCCTACAGTTCTCGCAATACCCAGGTTTCTTGGGCTCCTCCCTCGCCGGCGGCGCCCTCGCATTCAACCCCGCATCGACACTGACACTCCTCTTGAGCTTCCCTGGAGCGAGCTGACCATTCGCATCGAACGACACCGAGTTCCTGTTGAGCATCTCGATCTGCTTGGCCCTGAGCGCGCCATTCGGATTGGCATGCATCGGCGCTCCGGAACGCGTCGAGGTCGCGGAAGCGATGTTGGAGGTGATGATCTGGCTGTTGCCCGACGCGGCGATGTAGGATCCTCTTCCTCCATCAACTTGGCCACCTCCGTTCGCCGTGTTCCTCCCACCAGCGGTCTTGGTGATGCGGTTCATCGAAGCCGCACGACGCAGGTTGGGAGCAGCGGCGTTGACGGCGCGAGCAGCGACGCCGTATCCTGGTCCTTGGGGCTTCGTAGCGCGAGTCTGCTGAGGAGGAGGCGGGGCACGACGCTCGTACTTGATGGGCGGACCTTCGTAGTGGTAGAAGCCCGTGCGACCTTCGACACCGCCCCAGAGGACGGGCCATGGAGGGTCGTGGCCCTTTGGTGGTCGTTCGTACTCCTTCGTGACGATCGGGCGGTGGAGACCCGTCGTGTCCTCGACGAGGATGTAGTAGTTCTTCTCGCGGAAGTAGTGCGTGTCGGCGCGGAGGACGAAGGGGTCGCGCTCGCGCGTGCCGAAGTGTTGTTCCTCGCGGAGGAGGGTGGGAAGCGAGAGCTTGCGACGAGACGCGCTAGAGTTCTTGGAAGGGGAGATAGAGGCGAGGCGATCGAGGATGTTTTGGATCTCTGCGGGAGTTAGTCGTATGAGTAAAAGTGCTGAAGGCAAGTCGAAGCGAGAGACGCACTGTCGAGACGCCAGACCTTCAGACCCATGTCGGCGGCTTTGGAGAGGATATCTTGAGAGTCGAAGAAGGGATTGTTCTCATCGTGCCTGTTGTGGTCATAAACAATGAAACTCAGCAAACAAGGCGCGCGCGAAAGAGCCGAAAGTGACAGAGATGACTGACTGTCGGAGGCGCTCGCCGGTCATCGCGACGTAGGACCTGGGGCTCTTTTTTGGTTGAGGCTGAGGGAGGGAAGGGACCTTCTTCCCCTTGGCCGAGCCAAGGACGATCGAGGGCGAGAGCACATTCTCTTTGTTGTTGTTGTTTGACGTGGGGGCGGCGCGGGACGTGACGACGTGCGTGACTTTCTTGGAAAAGAACGGCTCGATTTTCTGTGGCGATGATGGCGCGGAAGAAATACAGGTCAGCTCCCTGTTGATCCTGACCGCCCACTCCCTCCCTCCGCCCTCTGATCTTTGCGCACACGCTCCAGCGCATCACCCAACAATCACGAAGGCACGCGGGTTAGGGGGAAAAACTCACGGCGCCGAGGGACCTGACCCGAGCGCTGAGGCTGTACTCGGTCGCTCCATCGAGAAAGTCAAAGTAGAAGACAAATGTCGGGAACGCCTTCTTGTACTTGGCCCTCCACTCGGCCGACTCTGCCTCGAGCTTCTCGCGCTTCGCCTGCGTGACCTTGTTGCTCCCCGCGCCCGCCCTCATCGCCATCGCTGGAGCGGCCGCAACGGGGAGCCCACCGCTCTGCTTCGCCTTCTTCGGTTGAGGCAAGGCTGATGGCGAGCCACCGGTGGTGAGGGTGAGGTCGAGCACCTCGTCGCCGGGAGCGGGGCGCTTGCCGTGCGCGTTGTGCGACGTGACGGGCGCGGCGGCGGCGACGAATTGGGCGAGCTCGCGCTCCGTTACTCGCTCACGGGCGTTGGACGCGGTGAGGATGGTCGGCGGTGTGGGAGCATGCGTGAACTGGATCGGCTGGCGGGAGGTGGAGGCTTCGGGCTGGTGCTGGACGCTGTCCCGGCGCGAGCGGACGCGCGAGATGTTGCTCGTCGTGGGCTGGCGTTGAGCGAGCGTCGGCGTTCTCGCGATGGAGGTCATCGTCGGTGGGCGGATGGTGGGTTCGTCGCGGTGCTGTGCTCTCTCTGTCGTCCTCTCGTCGTCGTCTGTCGTCTGTCGTCTGTCGTCTGTCGTCGTCGTCGTCGAACGAAACAAAGCAACAAAGAGGCGCCCAAGTTGATCGACTTCGCTCAGCCGGGGGAATTTATTCGCGCCCCTCTCGAAATTCCGAGAAAAAACACCCCTGTCTACTTCACTCGTCGCACAAGGCATATATATATTTATTCAGTTTCTATCTAGTCAAACTTGACTCTACTGTACTCCTGCTTGCCTCGAGAACCAATAACAAAGCACTCTGCCAGCGTGTTTGTTTTGACAACGCGCAGCCAAGTCACGCGAGTCCGGCATAAACAAACAACGCACTGACGTGTACCACCAAATCCTCCCTGTTGAACTTCCTTTCACCGAAAATCAAGCAGTTTATGATAAAGTGGTGACAACAGGACCTCTACCTCTCTTCTACAACACAGCAAATCGTCATCGTCCCTCCCTCCATCAATCGTCCTCTTCTTCGCCGTCACTGGCGCCCCTCTCCTCCCCTTCACCGTCGTCCCAGAAACTCCGGATCCCAATTTCCGCCTCCACGACCTCCGTCTCCATATTGACGTTCTCCGCCCACCTCTCCTCAAACTCCGCGAAGCTTACTCCCTTCCCCTCCCCTCCACGCTCCCCTTCTTCCACCTCGACGGACGCCTCGAACCTCGCCCATTCGTCGTCTTTTACTGATCCTCCTGTAGGTTGAGGAGGCGGGATTTGAAGCGAAACTCCGAGGTCTCCAAGTGGGCGGTACGTAGATTGGGAGGCACAGGTTGGGCAGCATGGGAAGGAAGATGTAAAGGTACTGGCAGAGGCATCGGTGCCGGAAGGAGACAGCGGTAAAGGAGATGCCGGGTCGGTGGACAGAGAGGCTACGTTGAAGTGCGGGAATGGGGTGACATAGTCGATGAGAGTTGCTGTCGACTCCGAGCATCTCGCGCAGGCCGACTCGCCCTTGCTGCTCGTCGCCGAGACCGGCCGAAAGCTATCCACCAGCAGCATCATCAGCGCTGTCTTCTCCCTCAAATCTCATATCAAACGTACTGATGAATCCCCCTCTCCAAAACTCCAAACTTCAGCAACTCGTCATTCATCACGAGCTTCTCCTTCGCTCGAGTCGCCGCCACGTAGAGCGTGTTGACTCTCTCCTCCCATGCTGGGTCGCTCAGTCCTTTTGCTCGGCCCTTGAAGCATTTCGGAAAGTCGTTGCTGAGAAAGACGTTATCGCTCTCGTCGCCTTTGACCTGTTCCCAGCGAGCTCCCTGAGTCAGCTCTGCGCTCCTTCACGAAATCGGTCCGGCTCACCTGGAATACGACACCCAACACCCTCTCCGCCTTCTCCTTCACCAAGCCTTCCGCGACTTCCAACACCTCCTTGAACCCCTCAAACTCCAACCACCTCACCTCTCTCACCACGTTCCTCAGTTCCCTCGTATGCTCCTCCTTGATCCTCCGGAGGTCCCTAACGCCCTGCACGAGACTCTCCCAGTCGTCGAACGCTTCCAGCAGCGGATGAGTATGTTCTGGAGGGATAGGGAGGTCGTGATAGAGGGCGTGGGCGTGGTGGTAGAAGTTCGGGAAGGAGGATTGGCGGGATTTGTTGATTCGGAGGGCTAGCTCGAGGCGGGAATTGGGGGAGGTAGGACCGGGAAGGGTGTCGAGGAGAGGGAGGGCGGTGTTGAAGAGCGTGTTCACGAGACCTAAAGGCAGCGAACAATTAGAAGTGGAGTCATAGAGAGGGGTCAAAGCATTCCGTCGCTTACGTATGTTTGTAGCAAACAACCCCGTCCAAGCCTCCTTCCCTCGCAACAACGTCACACGATCCTCCTTCGCTATCGGACGAAACACCTTCGCTGGCCGGCCCGTCCCGACAAGCTTCTCCTCCTCTCCCTTTGCCGTCAAGAGCGCGTTCGCGACATTGCAGATCGCGCTGCCCGAGCGAAAGGATTGCGTGAGCTCGAGCTCCGTGTCGGCGTCGAGGGTGAGCCACGTGTTGTTGCCGCCTCGCCAGCTGGAGCACAGTGAAGTGTCGTCAGTGATGAGATTGACAGTAATTTGGAGGGTCACTTGCCTGTAAAGCGCTTGGTTCCCATCACCCACCAACACGACCCTCGACACGTCCGTTTCCTGCATGACCCAGTCGAGCTCCGCGTCCGAGGAGTCCTGTGCGGGCCCACAACGACGTCAGTTCCTAAAAGAGCTGAATACTCGAAAGCCCTACTTGCGCCTCATCATAATAGATGTTCTCGAACGCGCCGTAGTCCCGAATCCTGATTCCCTCCTGAAGCAACAACTTGGCGAAGCAACTCTGGGGAAGCGGCACCTCGACGTCGTCAAAGTCCCTGATCCGGTTCCATAGCCGATTAGAGAGCTCAACAACCTCTTCTGTCGGGATGAACTGCGTCTTTGGTTTCGGAGGCGGGAGGTGGGTGAGCGACGGCGACACGTCGGTGCTGGGGGACCACCAGAACCGTTCGAGGGTCTGAAGGACGAGGTAGCCTAAGGGTGAGAGGTCAGCCTGGTATAGCTGGAAAAACAATCCGATACTTACCCAATTCCATATCTGACACAACCACTTCCCGTTGTCTCTTCCCCTTGCCCTTAAGGAACGTCGTCTCCTCCGGCAGCTCCAGAATCTCGACAATGTCGACGACCTTCAGATCCCTCGTCGGCCGCGTGTCGTGTCCCACCTCATCCTCATCCTCTTCCACCTCATCCTCTACCTCCCGAGCTCCCTCAAGCAACTTCTCTTCGACCTTCTCCCTCCCAAACCTCTTCTTCAACAACGCGAACGCCATAGCCCCAGACGTCTTGACCATGGCAGTGCGGCCCATCTTCTCCCTCGCGCTCGCCGCAGCCTCGACGTTGAAGCAGACGTAGAGGTTCCTCTTCCCTTCTTTCGAGTGTTTCGCGGCGAGCTGGAGGATTGACGTCGTCTTGCCGCATCCTGCGAGTGCTTTTATTCGAGAGAGGCCCGGGGAGGTCGGAGAAGCGAGGATGAGGGCGTGTTGCGCTGACGGTGGCGGAGTTGTGGGAGCCGGATTGGATGAAGGGTGGGCAGTAGAGATATATAATGACGGTGGCTTTGTGGACGATAGTGGAAGGAGACTCAACGCGAACTTGAGGGCGCGACGCGACGGGTCGAGCAACCTTCCCTCCGCCTTGGCCTCCATCCACCGCAGTTCCAGCGACGTCCTCACATCTTCCACCAGTTGCTCCATAACTTTTCCTCCTCCCAACTTCAACCATTCCATCACCTCCCGTGGCTCGTTGACGTCCGTGAGCCGTCCATCCTGCATCGCGAGCACCACTTCCCTCAGCTCCCCCCGCTCCTCCTCCGACCTCTGTCGATACAGAGTCAACAGATCACGCTTCAGAGTTGCGGTCCCTTTCCGTGACCCGCTCCTCAACCCCAACTTGTCCAGCTCCGCGTTGTGCAGCGTCTCGTACGCTCGCGCTTCCCCCGAATGCACCGGCTCCTGGACGGACAACAGCGGCAGCCGAGCGCGTTTCGAGGCCGGGGGTCGTCGGTAGCTACATGCTGCTGCTAGGAGGGCTCGACGGGCGACGGCGAGGGGCGTCAGGCCTCGCATTCGACGCCGGACGATGGTGCTGGCAGGAGCGCAAGGAGGGCGCGTGCGTCGGAGTGGCGGAGGACAAGGGGCCGTGGGCGGTGCTCAGGTCGCTGGAAAGGGCGGAAGGTCATGTTCGAGAGCTTTCAGGGTAGGCGCAATTAGCCCGAACATCTGGATCTGCTGTAATTTTGGAGCTCGGCGTCGCGTCGAGCGACAAAAAAGGGCCACGTCACTCAGGAGTGAGCTGTGCCTTTGCTGCATTCGTACAACAACAGAGCCAGGCTAACATTGGCCTGCAGTGTGAGGACTCCTTTGTGTTATCGTAGCAGTTATGGGAGGAAGCGAAGCGATAGTTGTGGCCGGAGCGCCCGAGTGAGCCAAAACAATCGGAGCTCGCTTAACCTGCGACGCACAACATCTCTTGATCGCATCACTCGCAATGGCAGAACCAAAAGATCTCACTATCTACTACAAGAACTCAAAGCTTCAGGAAGCCGAGGTTGCCTCGAATGGCCCGTACCTGCCCGACCTGTCGCCACCGTACCCCTTCTTCCCGCCCGAAGCGAGGCAGCACCCCGTCGTCATCTCGGCTGCTTCTGCTCCTCATATCTGTCAGCTCGTGGAGCAGTACCGTGCATTAAAGTGGCTGCCGCCAGCGGAAGTGGACGACGACGATCTCGAGGGCGCACAGCGGTTGGTGGAGCGGTACATCAACGAGTATCATCCTGTCCTCCGGCTTACAATTTTGGGCCCAGCGGTCGCATATTTGGTTGAATTGATTCCAGGAGGCGACATCGGTCTCGTAACTCAAGCTGTTGAGGGTCCCCATTTCCGGGCTCTGAACGCGCTTTACGACCTCTACAACGAGCACCGCTATGGGCTGAGCACGGAGACGCACCGTCACGTCCAAACCCTGTTCTACGTGACAGCAGTGATTGTTTGGGATCGTAGTCAGCCTTGAATCTTACGGCACTCTACCTGAACGTGCTTCTGACTAAATTTTTTATTTATTTTTTTTTTGACAGCCGAGTGGGCGACGTTTGCGGACAAAGTGGACAAGGCGCTGGCAGAGGCTCGTCCGCAAATTGAGCTCCCAGACCCTCGTCCTTTCTGGAAGCGATGGTTCCCTCCACCACGTGAGATTCTTTGTCTGCTCGAATGACTCCTCATGGCCGACCTTTTGCGCTCCAGCCCCTCCGACGTTGGCCACGTCAGTGAGACTTCACTCTCCGCACCTCCCACAAACGGCGAGCTATCATCACCCCAATCATTTTACGCGAACAGAGGTACCAGAGAGTGTGCTTTAACCTTGAGAGTGTATGTGATAGATTATTTTCTCACTTCAGGCTAGAATTGTCTCCGTTTTTCTCCTCATGTGATAGTGGTGTGGAACAAGCTAATGGTTGGGATCACGTATAGACTGCGGGCGTGGCTGTGTAGATATAATAGCATCTTGGGGTTTTCTTGGTAGGCTGGCCGTTAGTGGCGACTTGGTGTTTGACGGAGACGGAGCAACACAGAGTTATTAGGTACTGAAGTGTGATAAGCACAAAGCGGGAGAGAAAAGCCCTCGCCTCGTACGAGCTCATTAGCTGCCCTCCACCTGGCTGGGGATGGCTTCGAGCGTTGCCGGCGGACTGGACGGAGCTGGTAGTGCTTAGGCTGTACGTAAACGCGCTGAGTTATGGTGGTGCAAGGAAGCAAAGCAATCGTCGTGGCCTGAGTGATTTGGAGCCAAACAATCGGGAGCTCCCTTGGCCTCCGACGCACAACTCGCATCAATCTCTCGACTCGCATCACTCACGATGACAGCACCGAGAGATCTCACAATATACTACACGACTGCTGAGCTTCAAAAGTGCTACTTCACCGCAGTAGGCCCCTACCACGCCGGGTTCAGCCCGCCGCTCCCAATTGCCTTCCGCCAGTCCCATCCCTGACGATCGACCGTTTTGGAGACGACTGATATTCAGTGCGGCATTATTCAGGTTTTTCATCTAAACTTTTGTCTGCACCTCCTGATGGCTTTGGCTTTGTAACTCGGCCTGACCTGGCCACCTCCGTGGAGAATGGCGCCCCGAAGCTCCCTCGAATAGATAACTATCACCATCCGGACCAGTACACAACCAATAACGTGCCTGAAAGTAGTATATAATGGTTGGATGCCCACAACAAACGCCTACGGCTCTGTCTATGCGGAAACGAACGTCGGCTTCGAAAGGGCTGTGTTGAGAGGGTACTGGTTCGTATTGATACAAAAGAAACATGAGGTGCTTCAACAGAGATGCTCATTCTCTCCAAGTGTCATTGTCTGAATTTACCTGCTGGAGGGAGGGAAGCTGGCGGCGAGAGACCTCCTTCTTTGATGCCGGCCACGTGTTTCCTGAATCGTCCCGCTACCTGGTGCCCATCCGAGACTCGGACGTTACTGCCAACTCCTTCCATCCTTGAGCCAAACAGCATTCTAGTATTCCTTGGTCCTGTTATGTAGATCGTCAGAGGGTTATCTCACCACTCTCCCAACAGTCCCACCGGACGTTCCTCCTCCATCTACTGTACAGCAGCCTCCGAATCCCAGCGAGTCGTCACCGCATCACCGCCTTCAACTTCTTGACCACACCAAAGATGATCCCTCTCTTCGCTCTGCCATTTCCAGCATCTCACACCTTTCTCCAGCAACCTGCTTACTGTGTGGCTCTTAGCTGAGGCACACGATATCCCCCTCTCCTCTCCCCTAGTAAACGTTTCCTGAGTTGTGTGAGGATATTCCCCTGCCTTTGCGCGGCTTGCCCCGCGCGAGGGGGGGCGAGGCGCAGAGGGCGCAGGCACCGAAACGGAAAGATAACCCAGAGAAAAAGTATGTTGAATCAAACTGGCTTTGGGTCGTACTGAGAGAGACCCAAGTGAGCTGGGTAGAAAGTCACATCTGTTGTTTACAGAGCTTGTCGACCTCAGCCAGCTCTGCTTCAGCACACCACGTCAGCCGACGTTGCCCCCGCACTCGTCTCGAGCCAGACTCGTCATGTCGATCGAACACACGTCTATGATGCATCACACCCATCTCAAGAGCCAGCTCTACGCATACCCCTTCAACAGCTCAGTCAGCCTGTCGATCACGCGCTCGCACTCGGCCTTGGTGCCGACCGTGATCCTCAGGCATCCCTCACAGCCAAACTCCATTCCTCGGAAACGGACAACAACGTTCTCGTCCTGGTGGAAAAGGATCGTCAGTCATCTGCTAGCTCAGAAAGTAGAGAAAGAAGGGAAGGGAGAACGAACCGTCGCCATATCAAAGTACACCTTCTTCGCCTTGTCATTGTCCCCCTTCCCTCCCTTCCCAACCTGCGCCATCAAAAAGTTTGCGCTTCCACCACCAAGCACCGCCATGATCCCAGGAATCTTAAGCAGCTCCACCTTCAACCACTCGCGGTTGTCGACGAGCGTGGCGATGTTGGTGCGGAATTTCGAGATTCCGACGGGGGAGAGGGCGCGGAGGGCGAGAGCGGCGGTGGGGGTCGAAATGTTGTATGGGGCTTTGATGTTGTTGAGAATTTGAATGAGGTGTGGTGAGGAGATGGCGATGCCGAGACTGAGTGAAAGGAAGACGGGGTTTGTCAGCACCACCACGTGGACGAGGGACCAGACAACCCGCACTCACCGAATCGCGGCCAGTCCGAATCCTTTACTGAGCGTCTGCATAATGACGAGGTTCTCCCATCCCTCGTCAACCAAGAGCCTGACAGCCGAGTCCTTGTCGCTCGCAAAGTCAATGTAGGCCTCATCGACGACGACGAGGCCGTCGTAGTCGGGGTTGGCGAGGATCGCGCGAATGTCGTCGAGGGGGATGAGGGTGCCTGTTGGGTTGCCGGGCGAGCAGAGGAAGAGGAGCTTGATGGGGTTGTCGGACTTGGCGGCGGCGGAGAGCGTCTTGTTGATCTACGGCGGTGGTGTGTGGATTAGCTGATGGTGCGCCGGGCGGCACGGGGAGAGCAACGCACCTCGTCGACTCTCGGCGTGAACCTTCCACCCTCAGCATCCAACTCGACCTTGACTACACCGACATCGTTGACCTGAGCGCAGACGCTGTACATGCCGTAGGTGGGCGGGCAGATGAGGACGCGGTCCTTGCCCGGGGTGCAGGTGATGCGGAACAGCAGGTCAATCACCTCGTCCGACCCGACACCGAGGAAAAAGTTGTCGGTAGAGGGGACAGCACGCAGGTCGCAGAGGAGCTGCTTGATCGGGATGTGGGTCGGCGAAGGGTACCGGTGAAGGTCGAGCTCGTCGAACGCGCCTAACACCGCGATAAGGACGTCAGCTTTCGCGGAGCTCTCAACGGGATCGGGTAGGGCTCGTAACGGACCTTCATCAGACGAAGCAGCAGCAGCAGGCGAGGGGAGGGCGTGACCGAGAGCGTTCTCGTTGGCGTCGAGGAGGACCACGCCCGGTCCGCCCTCGAAGTCGTCGCGCGCACAGCGGTACGGCTGAAGAGCGAGCACGTTGGCCCTGATGGCCTTTTGGACGGAAAAGTGCGCCGGTTTCGACATGTTTTTTTATATGTAGAGAGTTGTGGTGCGAGACAGAGAGAGCGCGGCCAAGGTCGAGATCGGCCGGCCGAGAGATGCGAAGTCGAATCAAGCGAGCCGCCGCCGCGACAGAGTCAAGCTCGCTCCAGGCCGCGCTCCTTGCCGAGCTTACTCTTCATACTTTCGATCATCATTTTTATTATGACAAAATTGACTCTTCAGGCCGAGCTGGCAGGTCACACCGATCGAGGTGAGCTGGCCGTTCCCTGTCGCTCGTTCTGCTGCCGTCAGCCGTCGCCGTCCATCTCCGAGCTCGTCCTCTGCTTCTGGGCCATGTTGTGTCGACTTGCGCGGCTTTGACGAGGGTTCCACCCGGATGAAGCTGCTCATACATGCTTTCATAATTTACCATGGCATGAAAGCTTGCGATTGGCGTTCGGGAGGATTCATGACTGGCGCGCGCGGTTTCTGCCCCTTGATCATCAGGTTGGCCGTCACGAGGAGCACCGGGGCAGACTCAAAGGAACAGAATATGTTGTCTACACCAGACTTCCATTATCCCCAACAACGGCCTTTTGGTTGCCCAACACGAACGAGCGCTGACCCCATCACTCCTCCCCACCACCACCACCAGTCTGGCACCTCTCCTGGTCCCCCGCCGCGCCCATCCTCGCCTCGTGCTCAACCGACAAGTCAATCCGACTCTATTCCTTCGCTCCTGCACCCAAACCCCTCTCCCTTGACGATGATCCCTCCCCGTCCACCTCCACTTCCGCCGAACCAGCAGCACCAACCGAACCGGCAAAGACGTACCTCTTCTCGCACAAATCCACCATCCCGACCTCGCACAACCGTACCGTCCGATCCCTCTCCTTCTCTCCCACCGGAGCGACCCTAGCCACCGCTTCGTTCGACGCGACCGTCGGGATCTGGACTCAGGTCGATGAAGCGGGCGTCGAGGATGGCGATGAAGGGGGCGGACATCCGAGTGAGGGAGAGTGGGAGCCGGTGGACCCGTTGGAAGGCCATGAGAGCGAGTGCAAGAGCGTGGAGTGGAGTTGCGATGGGAGATTGTTGGCAAGCTGCAGTAGGGATAAGAGTGTGTGGGTGTGGGAGGGTGAGTTGGCGCAGTTGCTTCTGTGCTTATGGAGAGGTTTCCAAGGAGGATGCAGAAGCTGACTACCGCATTGTATGATTGTTTTGCACTCTAGCCACGGGACCTGCAGAGTTTGAATGCCTGGCAGTCCTGATGGAGCACTCGCAGGACGTCAAGTCCGTCACCTGGCACCCCACCGAAGAAGTCCGTCTTCCCTCTCCACCTTCCGCTTCTCCCTCCAACTAACCTCTTCCCCTTCCACTCAGCTACTAGCCTCAGCCTCCTACGACGACACAATAAAGCTCTACGCCGCAGACCCCTACGACGACGAATGGTCCTCGATCGCCACGCTGACCTCCCACACCGCCACCGTCTGGTCCATCTCGTTCTCGCCTTGCGGCAACTACCTCGTGTCCGCTGGCGACGACCTCGTCATCAAGATCTGGGGGAGAGACTCTCTTGAAGAGAAGAAGGAAGTTGGGGAAGCGGGTGAAGCGGTGAGAGAGGAAGGAGGGAGGATGGGCCCTTGGAGTCGGGGAGGGGTGAGGATCGGGATGAAGGAGAAGTGGGAGTGGAAGTTGAAGGGCGAGATTGAAGGTGCGCATTTGAGGAGCGTGTATAGTGTTGATTGGGGCAAGGGGGGAGTGAGCAAGGAGGAAGGCGGGTTGGGCAGGATCGTGACGGGCGGTGGGGATGGGAGGATCAACGTGTTCCAGATTGTGAGTCTCGCACTTTCCCCCCCAACTTCAAAATGAGGAGCGGAATGCTCATCTTCTTCGGTGACTTAACCACAACAGATGAAGCCCACCGACCCTTCAGAAGGCCCGACGCACACCCTCCTGACGACGCTCGAATCCGCGCACGGCGTCTCGGACGTCAACCACGTCGCGTGGTGTCGCCTCTCGCCGCTCAAGGCGGCGCAACGCCTGCGCGTGCTCGAGGGCGGGGAAGGCGCCGAAGAGGAAGAGAACGAGGAGGTTGAGGAAGACCCGAGGTGGAAGAGAGGGGAGGATATGTTTGCTAGTGCGGGGGACGACGGGGTCGTCAAGGTGTTTGTAGTGGATCAGTGAACGCGAACAGGGAAGAATATGATATTCATTCAATTAGAAGCTACATGATTAAGGTGCTTGTATGTTGTATGTACAAAATGACAAAAGTTTTGAGGGTCCTCACTGCTCACATCGCCGACTTGCTCACCGGTTCACTCGTGAGCGTCGCCCTCCTCTCCACGACCGACGGCAAAGGCCCACACTCAACATCATCCCTCACCGTCTCCCTCCTCTCCAACGTGGCTCTCGGCGTAACCGGCGAACTAGCCGACGGGAGTCCGAGGTCGTTCTCGAGTTTCGGGGTGGGAGGGATCGGAGTCGTGAGCCATGGGTGGTGCATCGCTTCGGCGCAGGTCATGCGTTGGGTTTGGTCGACGGTGAGGAATCGCGAGACAAAGTCTTTGGCTAAACAGGAGAAAAAGGAGGAGTCAATGGATGGTTTTCGAGGAAGTTGGTGTTACGAAAAAGCGCACCGGCTGGGGAGATGTTGTCCCACGTCGCGGGGAAGTAGAGTTGGGTCGTCATCGCCTCGTGCGCGAGTGCGAGGGGCTCAGTCTGTTTATACGGGAAGCGTCCGCCCATGAGAGAGAATATGATGACACTGTGAAGCAGTCACCAGCGGGGGGTTAGCCATAGTAGAAACGCAGCGAGATCCCGTTGACATACCCCAAACTCCAGCAATCCGCCGCGGTCCCGTAACCTTGATTCGTGTAGATCCTAAAAGAACACGCGCATCCAAATGTTCAGCAATGGCAACCTAAGAAAAGGAGATGAAGAAACGAGCTAACTCTGGAGCCGAGTACCCCGGCGAGCCACAGATGGAGCGGAGTCGTTCTGCAGGGTCGCGCAGGACGACGGCGAGTCCGAAATCCGAGATGACGCAGTCGGCATGCCCTTGCCCGTGATGGCCTGGTGGTGTCCGATACAGCACCTGGCCAATACAAAAGCGGTAAGGGCACTACATCTTTCGATCCAGAAAGGAAAGCGGAAGGGAGGGCCAGAGGCTCACGTTCTCGAGCTTCAAGTCGCGGTGCACGATGTTGTGCTCATGGATGTACGCGCACGCCGACACGAGCGCGACCGCGATCTCCTGGGCCTCTGCTTCCCCGAACCTGCCTTCATCTACCAGGTGCTGGAACAGTTCGCCTCCCTTTGCGAGCTCGAACACGAGGTAGAACTGTTGCGGGGGGGGGGGGGGGGGGGGGGGGCGCGAGCGGCGTTAGGAGCGGCGATGGTGACCAGAGGGGGTCACGCGAGTCGGGGGGGCGAGTGCGTACCTTTGATGAGCTCTCGAACCATTCGAAGAGGTTCACGATGTGTCGGTGCTGGAGGTGCAAGACTAGGTTGTTCCTCTGGACCTGTACCGTCCCCCACCGTCCCCCTCTCATCGTCAGCTTCCCCGCTCTACAGCAAAAAAAAAACACACAAGCTCCCGATGGATCGCTCCCGTGTACCGCCCCTCTCTCGACCCGCAAAGCCATGAAAAGCAGTCAGAAAGAGAGAAGCCAGAAAACCCACCTGAGCCTTCTGGTCCTGGAGCGCGTCCTTATCGATGATCTTTATCGCGACCGATCGCTGTCCCGACAAGTGCGTCGCCTCCTTGACCTCGCCGTACCCTCCCTTGCCCAACAGGCCGTGGATCTCGTAGTCCTTTTTCCGTTCGTGCGATTTCGGTTGTCGGTGGAATAGAGGCATCGTGTCGGCGGGTGCAGGGTGGACGGGGCAGGAGGAGGAGGAGAGTGGAGGGCGCGGGAGAACGAACCCGGGATCGAGGCGCCCCGGCAATGAAAGTCGACGAAGTGAGAGTGGCGTCGCCCGCCGGGGGGTGGACCACCGGACGACGAGGTTCGTCAAAAAAACTTTTCGCTGGGAACGCCGAAGGGTGTGTTCGCTTAACAAGATGACGAAGAAGTATTCTAGCTCCAAAATCGGTCCAGTCGGCGTCACGAGGAGGAGGAGCAACACAAGGCAACTCCGCGTGCTCCCATCATCTTCGCTTTCTCGCCCCGAGCAGCGAGGCGTCTCGGCGCTCACGCGCGCCGTGATTGATTGATTGATTGAGGGCAATTTCCTCGGTCTCGTTCGGCGGGGACAAAGTGGGCAAGCAAGAGGGGGAACCATCCAACAGATCCAAAACAAGGAAAAACACTACTTAAGCACTAAACAAACTACCTCACCACGTATTCCCTTTCATTCGTTCCTTCTTCGGTCTCGCCCCCCCCGAGACCCTGAGAGAGCCCCGCACTCAGTAGCCAATAAACTCTGAGCCAGGGTAGTGACGAGCACTAAACACGCCCGTCGGGTCCCACTTGAACTTGGCCGCGAGGAGCGACGAGTACGTCTCGCCGTACAACACGTCCTGCCACGACGCCTGGTTCACACAAGCCCTTGCGTTAGCTATCCGCTTAGACAGAGAAGGAGCAATGACGCGGACCTCATCATAACAACTCTCGGACGAGTAGGCGGCCTGGGCGCCGTTCCCGAACTGGGCGATCTGGCCGAGCGCGAGGGTGTGCTGGACGAGGAAGTCGCGCACGCCTTGGACTTGGGCGTCCGTCGCGTTGAACGCCCATGCTCCTGGGAAGTCAATGTGCCTGGAGAAAAATCCGGAAGAATATGTTCAGCTTTCCCAGCTCTCATGTGTGAAAGGATCAGGAGGAACGCTTACAAGAGGGCCTCGCGCCAGAGAGGGTTGACGCTCGTCGGGAACGCGGGCTTCTCAGAGACTG
Organism: Pseudohyphozyma bogoriensis; assembly: GCA_024364755.1. Lineage (NCBI taxonomy): Eukaryota > Fungi > Basidiomycota > Microbotryomycetes > Chrysozymaceae > Pseudohyphozyma > Pseudohyphozyma bogoriensis. The sequence continues at coordinate 37,937 of JALBUQ010000153.1, forward strand.
CTCGTCCAGCGACTGGGAAAGCAAACTTCCGTCAGCAAGCTCATGCAGATACTGAATTGTTACCAAACACCCACCAAGGTGGACAATAGAAGGCACGGGCGAAGTGCTCAACCAGTCGGCCAGCGCGTCGCCATCGTCCTCGACCACCGTCTTGGGGATCAACCGGCTCCCAACAAGGAGGTTCAGTCCGACCGCATCAGTCCCTTCAAGTGCCGTCGTGAACGGTCCTGCACCCCCACCTCGTTAGCCCCATCCACCCACTGAAGCATTGACAGAGAGAGAAACCAAAACGCACCAGCCCACAACTTGAACCACGTGTCCTCCTCGACGAACGTGATGTTGAACTCGAGCGCGTCGGCGTGAGCAGCGACGTAGTCGGTGAACGGCTTGAAGGACGCTTTCGCGAGCTCGACATCGTTGGAGGGAAGGATATACGCGAACGGCGTCGGCATCGTCGTCGTCTGCGCACACCAAAGGTCAGTCACCCGCCTACTCACAACACGTCAGACGAAACTCACGACATAAGAGTAGCCCGCGAACGGAGCTGCCGCCGAAAGCTGGGGCTGGAGCTTGACCCACTCCCTCACGACATTCGTCCACTCCCCTTCCGGCGCGCCCTCTTTGACGCCAAACTCGCCCAAGATGCCGACGAACCCCGCGGGAGGCTCATGAGTCTTGATGACGACGTCCACGACGACACCGAACCCTCCTCCACCGCCACGGAGAGCGGTGAAGAGGTCAGGGTGGGAGAACTCGGACACGGTGCGGACGAAGCCGAGCGAGTCGACGACGGTGAATTGGAGGACGCCTGCGTGTGCGGTCGGGGGACGGGGGTGAGCGGGGTCTGAAATGGAGCAAGGGAAGCGGGTGGGCGTACTGTCTACGAGAAGGCCATGGAGAGGACCGAAAGGACCGTGGCCGCCGCCAAGGAGGAACCCGCCCGTGGCTCCGACGGTACCGGAAACACCTGCAAGACGAGTCCGCGTGAGCCAGTGCTTTCAGCGGAGGGTCGAAGTGCGGCCGTACCTCCAGGGATGATGACGCCGAGCTTGTCAGCCGTTTCCTGTTCAAAAGCCTCTGATCAGCTCTGTCGAAGACATAGTGAGAGCAGTTGACCCACGTAGAGCTGCAGCACTTGGACGCCCGAGCCAGCCCAGAGCGCCTTGACGGGCGCGTACCCCTTCGGCGCGCCCTCGGGCACAAACTTGGGCACAAACTCGGTCTGGGTGAGAAGGTGAGTCGAGATGGTGAACGACCCGACGTCGGACGAACGACCCAAACTATCCCCCCACCGGCCCATGAAAAACACCACGTCAGTTGCCTTCCCCGATCTGAAGAGCTGGGAGAGGACGCACAAATCGTGACCGGTGTTTTTGACCCTCAATCTGAGACTATGCCTCCTCGCGAACCTGACGGCGTTGCTCACGTCCTGGGCAGTCTCGACGGCGACGGCGAGCGCGGGGACACGACCCCTCCCGACGGACGCCTCGGTTTCGTTCGTCTGGCCCGTCTCGCCGATCCCGAGGCCCGTCCTGCAGCACTCCCCCGGAAACTTTAGTACAACTAAATAATGCAGAAGAAAGTGGGGAAGGGGGACTCACTCGAATTCGACATACTGGAGCAACCAGGGCTGGTCGTCGCGCCAAGTCGCGTTGGTGCAATCGCTCGTCGGCTGCGTCTTTTCGCAAAAGTAGTCGGGCGTCGGCGGGATGAACGCTCGTCCGTGGACCGAGTGGTTGAACGCTGAGATCTCAGAGTGAGTCGGGTAGCATTTCTGGCCGATGAGGCAGTATTGCGTGAGCGTCGGCAGCGACGAGAAAAACTGGGATTAGGGCCGGGGGGGGGGGGGGGGGGGGGGGGGGGGGGGTGGTCAGTAAAGGGAAGGGAGGAGGACAGGAGAGCAGAGGAGAGTTACGGTCTGGAAAGCCTTCATCGTTTGAGCTGATGGGAGGAAAGAGGTGCGAGAGTAGAAGGAAGGAGAGCGAGAGCGCGGTAACCCCGAGCTCGAGGGTTGAGTACGCCGCGGACTCCGACCGACGATCGATCCGTGAGCTGATGCACGCGCGGCGCTAAGGTTCAGGGTATACGGGCGAGGGAGGGGAGGGACGAGAAAGCAAAGAGAAGTGCAGAAAGAGAGAGAGAGAGAGAGCAAAACAAGGTTTGGCCGCTCTCCCCCGCCCTCTCTCCCGGGAACGCGAAGGATCGAAGGTCGCAGCTCTCGCAAGGCTGGTTCCAGGCCGATTCCGGACCCAGACACGTGGTGACCATGCGTCGCTTCAAGATCGGCAGTCGACCACTACCCGAACCAGAAACGACCCGAATTTATGTCTCCCTTGAAAGTTGCTGCCCAAAGTTTATCTGATAGGACGCGGCAACTTTCTATTTCGCACCGACCACGTCGCTTAACCGCTTCAACCACGCCTCGCCCCACTCGCCTCCGACCAACGCGCCAAGTCTCTCGAGCGTGCCCACCAACTCTCCCAAACTCTGCTCGACCGTCTCCTCGTCCTCGTCGAGCACGCCCGCGACATCGTCCGCCAACTCGGACAGCCTGCCCACGTCGTCCGAGATGCCATCGACCTGCTTCTCGATCCCTCCTTCCGGCTTGTCCATCCCAACCAAATACTCCAACAACTCTTCTGCAAGCCCGACAACCCTCACCGCCCTGTGCACGCCCTTCTTCTCCTCGTCACTCAGCTCGCTCTCCTCGCCCAGCAAGTCGTCCTCCACCTCGCCCTTCCAGTCCTCCAACAACCCTCTCGTGCCTCTCCACTCCTTCTTCTCTGCTTCCCACTCGCTCTCGCTCGTCCCTTTCGCAGCTTCGGCCGTCTCCCACACAGCACCGGTGAGAGCGAGGATCTGGTCCCGAGCGGATTTCCGGGAAGCGAGGGTGGCAGACGAGGCGGGGGAGAGGAGGAGGGGGAGGGAGGAGAGCGAGTGTTGCAGGAGGGTGTGGTAAGAGGTCAGGAAATCGATAGAGGCCGTACTGTGTCCCCCTTGCAGTCAGCTCCTCTACCCAAAACAGCCCAGGGAAAACCGAACCGGACGCACAGCAATTCCCCTCTGAGCGCGCTCTTGGCTGTGCCCGTGTCCTCGACGACGGTCCTCCAGAACGCGACTTTGTTGACGAGCTCGCCGATCTTGACCAACGTGCCTTGGGCGGCCGCGAGCGAGATCGGGGGCTTGAGTGCGAGCGAGAGGGACGTCGCTTCGCGCGAGAGGAGGGGCAGGAGCGAGAGCAGCTCGGTGCGCAGGAGGGTTAGCGTTGGTGGGATCGAACTTGTCGTCACTGGTGAGGAGGACGTCGACGGTGAGGAGGTGGACGTGGACGGCGTCGGCGAGAGGAGCGGGCGCAGGAGGAGCACGACCGTCGCAAAGTGTTGGGCGAGCGAGGCGTCGCTGTCCTTGACCGACAGCTTGTTCAGCTCTTTCGTGACTTTTGTTGTCATTTCTTTGGAAAGCGATTACTTGTCGACGCAAAGTAGTGAGAGAAGTGAGAGGGACCCCTGCCGGCTGACTTGTTGATCTTTTTCTCCGAGAGCCCGCACCCAAAGTCGCGCCGCCGCCGCTCGCGGCTCTGCTCCCGACGTCCACCTTGTGTTCACTCGCTCGCAACTCTGACACGATGCAACCCCAAGCGATCGACCCACCACTGATCCCTTCCACCCTCCTGCCACCGCCTTCCTTCCCTTCCTTCCCCTCGACCTCCACCAGCACCAACTCCACACAGCTGCTAGTCGTCCTCGCCGGCGTCGTCGGGACCGGCAAATCCGTCTTTTCGACTTCTCTCTGCGAAGCATTAGGACCAGATTGGGTCCGAGTGAACCAGGATGACTTGGCTGGCGATCGGCGGCTATGCGAAGCAGCTACGAGGAGAGCTTTGGCCGAAGGTGCGTCCGTCCCTCGCTGGTTTCAAAGGGCTCTGGGAATCAAAATGAAGAAAGCTGATTTTCGACTACGATGGGAATCATAGGGAAGAACGTGATCCTCGACCGCCAGAACTTTGATGTCAACCAGAGGCGACTGTGGCTCGCCATCGCGCGCGACGAGTTCCCGCACGTGAGGGTCGTGTGCTGGGTCCTGCGCGTAAACATCCCCGTTCGTCCGCCCCTCTTTTCCTGTCCTTTCCTATCCATCACCTCAGAATTCTGAACTCTATGAAACGTTTCTCAACCCAACCCAGGAAATCGAACGTCGTCTCCGACTGCGCACGAACCACCCTACGATCGACAACCCGCAACTCGCGCTCTCGCTCCTCGACAAGTTTTGTGCCATGTGGCAAGACCCATCAACACGGGAAGGGTTCTCGTCGATTGAGAACCTCCCACCGGTCCCGGTCGAGATGATGCGGGGCGAAGCGGGGAGACAGTATTTTCGTGCGGTGGTAGAGAGGGCTGGTGCGGGTGCGCCGACGAGGGGGGTCGCGGTTGATGTGAAGAGATGAAGAGGGACGAGGCGGGAACAATACCATTGGGATGGTAGAATTCGATTGGCTGGGAAGGACAGAGAGGCGACCCTTTGTTGTTTCGGCAGAGGGGACACGTGGTACGAACGTGGAGTCGCCTTAGGGCCAGAGCCAGCCCCGGCGTAAGCCCAGATCAGACCCGTCGAGCTGAATGTATGGGTACAGAAGATAGGCCTGGTTTAATGTATCAAGCTCAACTGCTTCTGGTCATCATGTAGCGTCGAGTGAGTGACACAACTACGTGTCACGGTTGGGGAAGCACCCACCCCACAGGCAGAGAGCGAACGTTGCTTGAGTTTTGTTCCCATTGGATCAGAGAAAGGTCATCCGAGCCTTGGTTGTCCCATTCCTGTTTGGTGCCCTCCATCCGATCTAGAGGAAAGCGAGTGACGTGGTTGTATGATGCGTATACAGACAACGGATCCGAGAGCCAAGCCCTTTCAGACTAAATCCGCCCCCGTCGCACGCGATCCCACACCGTTGGTTCCTCTCCTCTCACTCTCCTGGTGCACACATCAAACTTTCCGCCACCAATGAGTCCCATCGGCGAGCAACTGGACAGCAGCACCTCGTTCGGCAGGTTCTTTCTTCGTCGTAGAGCTGGGAGCAGTTCCAGTGGTGGAGGGAGGGGTGGCGGCTCTTCGAGCGGTGCGTCCCTCATTCCCCTCTCGCACTCGGATTTTTTTCTCTTTCGTGCTCATCACAGTCGCCGCCTACCTTTTTTTTACCCTTTGTGCGCTTGTAGGTGGCAGCTCAGGTGGTGGCTCACGAGGCGGTTCGTCTGGGGGAAGCAGCAGCAGCGGGTCCTGTGCGTCCCCCTGCAGTGGCTCCAAAGAAAAAAACTCACGAGCTGACGTTGAGGACATTACCCAGCTTCCAGCGGCTCAGGCTCTAGGTCCGGCACTCCTGGTTCCTCCTCGTCCAGTTCTTCCAGCAGCTCGACTAAAGGCGGTGGATCACCCCTCACGATTTCGAGCGGGTCGACGTTCGCCGGTCGGACGTATGGCGGGGGCACGAGGAGTTCGATCTCGTCCGGAGCGAGTTATGGATCGGGTTATGGTGGCTATAGGAGTACGCCGGGGTATGTGGTTAAAGGGTTGGGGTTCCCGTATGGGTATTGGCCGTTGTATTACGGTGCGGGGTACCGTGGTGATGACGAGGTGCGTTCGTGGGCTCGATCCTGACTCGAGGTGTTGCTGATAACCTTCATGGGCAAGCAGTACGGGCCACACAGCAATTCGTCTCGACCTGGCGGCGCTCTCTCCGCCGCGTCCTTCTCCCCGCCCTCGAGCGGAAACACCACGTCAGCCTCTCCACCTCACTATTCTCTGGAGGGCGACGCCGCGTCGATCGGAAACACCTCCGTCGGCGTCCTCTCCGCCCTCGTCAACAACTGTTCTGCAGTCATCATCACCCCTTCGACTCCCCTCACGGATGACGCGACGTACCCCCCGTCGACAAACATCACGCTCCTCCCTCTCCCGAACCCATCCTACGTCGACTCGTTCTACCGCGCTTCCTCTTTCGCGCTCTACTCCTATTACTCTGATAAAGTCGATACGAACTCCAACACTACCACGAACTTCACTGTTCCTCAACCTACGCCTGTACTCATCTCCCCGGCGGAAAGGAACGAGACGTTTGAGGCTTGCGTGAACAACACGATCGCGTTGACGTTGCCGATTGATGAGGGGGCTACTTCCTGGGGTATGAGGAGAGCTGGAGGGCCAAGAAAGAGCTGGGAGAGCTTGGTGGTCGTGCTTCTCGTCATGGGGGGTGGGAGGAAGGTCGTGGTGGGAGTGGCGCTCACGGCGGTGGTGGTCCTCATGTTGGGCTCATGAGGAGGCGGCGTAAGATCTTGTGATAATGTGAACTTGTTGCCCTATCTTCTCCGGACAGTGCGGGGACCTTTGTTCAGAGAGCTCAAGCCATGAAACGTGGCGGAAAGGGAAAAAGTACACGTGTCTCGTCCTTGCGCTGTCATGCCAAGTTCCAAAGGAAGACCTCTCTTCCTTGACACTTTGCATACATATCTATTCCTCTAAATTCCACAGTTCCATCCTTTTCTACAACCTCAAGACAACCCGTCCGCGGCAGCCAAAGCGGCCGGAAAGCTCTCCCAATCGGGCGCGAACGCCGAATACACGTCCGAGTCTTGCAAGTCACTCAGGAACACCAAGCCGAGGTTTGGGGCTAGGCTTTTGAGGAGGGTGTCGAGGACCGACGTGGCCGAGTCGGCGGGGATGCTGTAGATCATTACGACTTGGTTGGAGAGAGGGGTGTCGCCGCCGACGATGGTGGAGGATCTACGTGGGGAGCAGTTGAAGTGAGTGAGAAGGGGGAGAGGGGGGAAAACAAGCGCGTACTTGTAGTCAGAATAGGTGCTTTCGTAAGAGACGACGTAGGACGCGATCGAATAGTAGTTGGCTGGTGCGGTTGTGCCCGGATTCAAGATGAGCTTTTGGGGGCAGCGGTCAGGTTTCCTCAAATTCTTAACGATAAACAGACAAGAGCCTCACAGTCGCATCATTCCCAAACTTGCCCTTCGCATACGTAGAATACGCCTCATAAGTCGCATACCCATCCGTACTGACCTCGTCGAAAAAGATGCCGTCCAACAAGATGTCCTCCCCCCACCCCGCATACGTGTCCACATCACCTTGCACGTCCGAACTCGCTCGATCGCCATACCCCGTCTTGACGTATCCTATCAGTTTTGCTTTGGGCATGGCAGAGCGGAGGGACGGGATACAGGCGGGTTGGCCGTCGCTTGTTGAGGTGCCGGGACCAGAGTCGGGGTTGATGATGATGACGAAGGGGAGGGTGGGGTGGGAGGTGTAGATGGAGGTGAGGTTGGCGTAGCAGTCGCCGGAAGGGTAGAAATAGACTGTGAGGGAAGTGGGGGGTTGGGGTGAGGTGTGACGGAGGCGAGGGAGAAAGGCCACGTACGCGGGAAGAGGATGCCAGTCACGTTCGAGCTACCGGTAGTTCCTTGGTGAGAGCTTTGTCAGCTTCCTAGGTGCTATAGACTACGAAAGAGTACTTACCAGATGTACCAGTTGCTGAAGCAGAAGCTGAGGAGGAAGTGGTGGTCGAAGCGGTGCGAGACGACCTTGGGCTTGTCGACGATCCCGAACCTGCGCTCGACGAGCTGACTGTCGGGGCGGTGGTCGGTGAGGTCGACGAGTGACCATGGCTTGGGCTAGAGGCCAGGTCGAAAGATCCAGCAGATTGAACTGGAGTACCTCAAATTAGCCCAGGAGCCGAAAACATGCCCGGTCGGACTCACCGGAAGAAACGACCCCCGTGGCACTGGATGCGAGAGAGCTCGTTGAGTTCAGCGCCGTGCTTCCTCCTGACGAGCCCTCAGCAGAAGTGAACAAATATGCGAAGAGCTTGAAGATCAGGACTGCGTCCATGTGCTAGTGAGCCGAGGGAGCAAGGACGCAAAAGATGCGGACGGAAACAAGAAAGGAGGTTGTGGCGGCGGAGGAGCGGGAGTGTGGATCGGACGCCGACGTCCGTGCAGGTTGAAGGCGAACAAGAGAGCGAAACTGGTTCCGAGTTTAAATAAACTAATACTATCAAAAGTGGACTGCATCGGGTCGGCGGCGACACACGAGCGTGTTGGTGAGTCACACGTGGCCCAACCGTGGTGAAGAGTACAGCACACGACGCCTTTCAAGCGGACAAGTTCCTCAACAATTTTGACACAGCTGAGTCCTGCTAAATCATGGCTCGTCTCTGTACAACTGCGCCTGAGCTCATCGCCCATTCGTGTTGCCGCCAACGCGATGCGCGAGGTGGATCGCCAGTACCCGACGTTCCCGCTCTGTCTCCCAGTGGCGCTGATGGTGGCTAACGGTCATTGTGCACCCTTGGACTGGCATCGAGAATGAATTTTGATGAGAATCATGAGCAGTATCGCCCCCATTTGCCCAGCACAGTTGACACGTTTCGAGTCCGCGGACTATGAGCCAGAAGGGGTGAGAACATCAGAAAAAGTTGGAGGACCACCAAAGGATGTTAGACTGCATTTAGTGATTACTTTGGTAGAAAAGTAAGCATAGCAGCTAGGGAGCGACGCGAGTAAGCGGAGTTGACGCCTCCACTTGCGCTCGCCCGGCGAACTTGAAAGTCGCGGCGTGCGCGCGCGGGTCTGCTTCCTCCCACGTCGTCGTCGTCGCTCGCCTTCGCTCGCTCGCCCGCCATGTCCGCCCTCAAACCTTTCATCAAGTTTTTGTCCGACAACCCGCCAATCACGGTCGTGGTCACCTTGCTCGTCATCCTCGCTTCGGTCCTCCTCTCGCGTCCTTGTCAGCCCTCCTCGTTGGTCCTGCTCGCGCCGCACTCGTGCTGACCTCCCCCGGGATCACAGCGACCAAGCCAGCGCTCGACACCAAGATCTGGAAAAAGTTCAAGCTGACTGACAAGATCGTCATCTCCCCCAACACGGCCATGTACGTCCTCAACCTCCCGCGGTCCCTCCTCCCGAGCTCGCCAAACGCGCGCGCGCTTGCCGCTGACCCGGATTTCTCTTGACGGGTGACGGGCGAACTCCAGCTACCGATTCGCTCTCCCTAAAGGAACAGTCTTGGGCCTCCCAATCGGCCAGCACGTCTCCGTCTCGGCCACGATTGGCGAGAAGCTCATCCAGCGCTCCTACACCCCAACTACTTCCGACGACGACATCGGCCACTTTGACCTGCTCATCAAGGTTCATCCCTTTCTTCCATTGTTACTAGTGGTCCATCTTCCTGACGTACACTGTGGCGGATTGGCAGAGCTACCCGACTGGCAACATCTCAAAGTACTTTGGCGAGCTCTCGGTTGGGGACTACGTCGATGTCAGAGGTCCCAAGGGACAGATGACCTACACCCCCGACATGGCTCGCTCCATCGGAATGATTGCTGGTGGCACTGGCATCACCCCCATGCTCGTGCGTTCCCTTTCTTTGTTCGCGACGTCCCACTGCTCTGGCAGGCTGTCACGGAGATTGTGGGGATCGCGCGGTCCTGCCCTCCGAATCTCGGACTAACCTTCTCCCTTCCGTTCGGTCTCCCCATCTTTCCAACCTCTCGTCCACCAATCAATCTCACTAAACAGCAAATCATCAAAGCGGCGCTCAAGAACCCCCTCGACACGACTCAGCTCTCGCTCATCTACGCCAACGTGACGTCCTCCGACATCCTCCTCAAGAAGGAGCTCGACGCGCTCGCCAAGGAGCACCCACTCAGGTTCAAGGTGTACTACGTCCTCAACACGCCTCCTGAGGGATGGACTGGCGGTGTCGGGTTCGTGAACAGCGATATGATCAAGGAGAGGTTGCCGGCGCCGGCCAAGGACGCGAAGATCTTGTTGTGTGGTGCGTCTCCCTTGTTTCTGTTCTGTGATGAAAGGGGGACAAGGGTGCTGACGGGATGGTTGATGGAAACTAGGTCCCCCACCTATGATGACGGCGATGAAGAAGTCGCTCGACGACCTCGGATACGAGAAGCCCAACGCCATCTCCAAGCTCCCCGACCAGGTCTTCCTCTTCTAGGCTCTCGTCGTCTTACTCCGCAACACCGCATTGTAATCTTTTTTGGAGGATGCAGAAAAGATCTCGTCTGGTAATTTTAGAGGAGCGCGGCTCGTTGAAACTGAAGTGCAATCCATCCGACCTTTGAAGTCGACACGTGCAACTGAGGCCAGCTTTGGGAGGTCTACCGTCGTGGTCCCTCGTTGGAAGTGAATATGGTCCTGCCCAAATGGATCTACGCGATGGAAATAGGAGAAGAGAATGCACGTGGCTCGAAAAGGGGCCCGGCTCTCGCCCGTGATCGCGCGCGCCGCGCCCGCGCCAGCAGAGGGGGAAGGGATCGTTCAACAAAAGTTGGTTGACGCCCCTCGTCGCGTTCCTTCACCCAACATCGTCCACGCCCTCGTCCCCCCGCCTTCACTTATCAAAACTACACATACTTTTGCCTCAACCATCAACTAGAGCACACCCTTCGACTCGCCTGGGCATCGACGACGATGTCGGGCATCCCTCCCCCTCCCAACGCCGCGACGGCAGCTCGTAGGAGAGCAACCCTGATCGGCTCGCACCCCGTCGTGAGCGCCGCTTCGATGGAGGACAGCTACGAAGCTTGTGACGTGATTGGTACTGGCAGCTTTGGGTGCGTCTGTGGTTTGAGCTCGTGGGAGCACGACGGAGGGCTAACGAGGGGCGGCTTCGCTCAGGATCATTCGCAAAGTTCGAAGGAGGCACGATGGCATCGTGAGTTTGTCTCCTAGCTGTCACTGTAGCAACACCAGCTGATCTACAGGTACTGCAGTACCTGGCGAGGAAGGAGCTCAACTACGGTCGGATGGACGAGCGCGACCTCCGCCAGCTCACAGAGGAAGTGTGCGTGACCCCCCCCCCCCCCCCAGCTCCTATTTCCCACTTGTTTTGATCGGCTTTCCTCACGCCGCTTTGACGCAGAAACATCCTCGAGCAACTCGGATCGAACGATAACATTGTGAGGTACTACGAGCGCTTCGTCGACAAACCCAACAACATGCTGTACATCCTCATGGAGTACTGTGAGGGCGGCGACTTGGCCGGCGTGATTCAGAGGTGTAGGAGGTCAGGGTGAGCCGCTATTTCCTCTTTCGGGGTCCCAAAGGTGGTGAGAGAAAGGGGAAAACTGATGGGTTGTGAGGGGGATCAGGACCTACCTGAGCGAGGAGTTGGTGTGGAGCTACCTCGCGCAGATCACGCTCGCGCTGTCCGACTGCCACACGGAGACGGACTCGAAGGGCGAGAGGAAACCCGTCATCCTCCACCGCGACATCAAGCCTGAGAATGGTGCGTTTCAAGGTTTGATGGTAAATAGAGAATGGAGAGATAATGGGTTGGTGCCGGATCCCAGTCTTCCTCGACAAGGAGAACAACCTCAGGTTGGGTGACTTTGGACTGAGCAAGGCGATGGCGCAGGCCGCGATGACGCAGACTTATGTCGGGGTGAGCTTTTGGTCGATGGATTGCAAGGAGGACTGTCGCATGCTGACGAGGGATGTCGTTAGACTCCGTACTACATGTCGCCGGAGCTCATCAACGGACAGCCTTACGACGTCAAGAGTGATATTTGGGCCCTCGGGTGCCTCATTTACGAGTTGTGTGCTGGACAGTGCGTTCCTCTCTGGAACTGTGTGAAGGGGCTCGTTCGCTGACCAGGTGTTCAACAGCCCTCCCTTCCACGAGGCACGCACTCAGCCAGAGCTGGCCGTCATGATTCGCGAGGGCAAGATTCCCGATCTGCCCAAGGCTTACACACCTCACTTGGGCCAAGTCGTCAAGGCGATGCTCAAGCAGAATGTCTGTCCCTGTTTCTGTGGCACGAAGGTAGATTGTGGCTGACTTGGGGGTCGTTTCGCGCGGCGCAGCCCAAGCACCGCCCCAACACGAACCAGATCAAGGCGCTGGATAGTGTCAAGCTCCAGATCCGTGTTCTCGAGCTTCGGAAGGCGTGCGTCATACTCTCCCCTTCTTTGAAACTGGCTCTTGCTAACCTCAAGGTTGGAACAGGACGAAGGAGTTGAGGACGCGAGACCAGCAGATGCAAGCGAGGGAAGCCGACCTCATCGCGCGTGAAGGAACTCTCGTCCTCCGCGAGCAGGCTTGCCTCCTCCGCGAAGCGAACGTTCGGACGGACGAAGCCAACCTCAAAGCGCGGTACGACGCTTTGTTGGAGAAGGAGCGGCAGATCAACGCGGCGCACGCTCAGTACGCCCAGGCGCACGCTTTTGCGATGGCGAAGGAGCAGTTGTTGCACCAGCACCACCAGCAACAGCAACAACAACACCAGCATGGACGCGAGTCGACGGGAGATTCGGACGTCGAGAACACGAGGCCGAGGGGGAGTAACTATGGTGGGGATGACTTGTTGGCGAGGGTGGCTAGTCGGCCGAGTTTGGTGCCGAGGAGGCCATTGGAGGAGAGGCGTTCGAGGTGAGTTATCCATTCTCGGGGGGCGATCTGTGAGACGCGGAAAGCTGACGAAAGCCCACCACTCTGCAGCACGAACGCACCAGTCGTCCAGCTTCCCTTCCCTCGACTCCCATCCAGCTCTTCTCTCATGTCCCTCGACGACACTCCGATCAAAGAACGCGCCATCAACATGGGTCGCCGTCTCACCTCGAAATCGATGCACGACCTCGCGAGCCGCTACACGTCACAGGAATCGAGTCCTGCCGGCCCCTCCGACGCTGGCTTCCCTCCGCATCCCAACCGCTCGCCGACGCGACAGAGCTTCGGTCGACGAAGCGACTCTGCCGCGAGTGCGAGGAGCGGGCACTCGAGCCACTCGGGCCACTCGACGCCCGTTGAAGTCAGCGCGCCGTTCGACCTCCCCGCGATGCCTTCGCCCGTTTCGTTCCGCCCTACCCCTCCGAGTCCACCGAAAGCCGCTAGCCGACCTTCAATCGACTCGTCTCGCTCCGCTCCCCTCCTGTCCCGATACGACCCCGACGACCTCCCGAGTCCGTTCATCAAAAAGATGGATGCGTCGAGGTTCCCTGGCGCTCCGCCCCTCCCTACCGCCGCTGGCGTCGCGGGAACGGGCAAAGTCGTCCCTCCTGCGCGACCACCACCAGCTAGAGCAGCGAGAGTGAGTCTTGGAGGTGCAGGGACGGCGGGAGGGAAAGCGTCGATGGCGCAGAGGTTGTTGGCGACGCGGGCGCAGGCCCAGGCCGGGGTGGACGAGATTGGTCGAAGGCTGTCGTCGGCGGGAGTGCATGTGAGGGGGAAGAGCATGGTGTGATGGGTGCTTGTGATCAGTCACCACTCCTTTTCTTTTCCTCTCAGACACTCGAGGTTTCTCTTATAGGACTTGCTGCTTCCCTCCCGTCCCCATCTTTGCCTTTACTTAGTCGTGCGTGCCGCCTCCATTTTTGCACCAACCCTGTACATTTGTTTTCTTTAGAACCCCCCCCATTTCTTCTTGAGCTGCTTCTTTGGCCCTCCTTTCTTGCATTGTGATACCCCCCAACATTAACCTATCTTGCGTTTTTTTCGTTTCGTCTTTTGTCTCAAAAGCTCGTTGCGAAGAGAAGAAGAAAAGCATGTCGAAAACCCCCAATCCCAGTACCTACTCTCAGTTTGGACAGACGGGCCCGATGATGTGCTTTTTGTTTTCCAACTAAAAATGATGAGCTTGTTCTTACAACACCCAATTTTGCCCAAGAGGAGGGGAAAAGGAAAGTGGGGAAGAGGAGCGACAACGAGACGCGAGGGGGGAAACTAGGAAAAAGAAGCCCTATGAGAAATCCAAAAATATGAACAGAGGAAAAAGCTTGTTAAAGAAGACTGTTCAAGACCCCGGCACGGGGGGTTAACTAAAGTCCGAGAAATCTGGGACCCCTCCCGGCGCCGACCCTCTTCTCTCGTGGATGCTAGGTCCTCCCGGGACCCCACCGACGAGAGACGGCCGTCTCTGGTCTTGAGCATAAGGCGTCGCACGGAGGTTGGCTTGACTCCTCGCTTTGCGACCCAGGATGTGACCACGATCCGCTCCGCCGGCCGTCGATCGC
>JALBUQ010000154.1:0-51955 GCA_024364755.1 Pseudohyphozyma bogoriensis
CTCCTCTGCCTCCGTCCGACGCCTCGATCCTCCCAGCTCGTATTTCGGCGGAGGTGTGTACACGAATGCCACCATCACTATCCGGCTCACCACCGCACAAAATGTCGAAACTCTCGTCGCCCGACTCGCCTCCGCTCGACCTCTCGCCGTCGTCGCGCTCCTCCACCACCAAGCCGGCGCCACAGGGCTGTCCTGCTCCCGCTCCACCACGAAAGCGGCTAGGACTGACGAGTGGGATCGAGAAGAATGGTGCAAAGAAGTTGACACTAAAGCCGAAAGGTGCGTCCGTGGCTGAGAGCGAACGCGGCCGAGCGAGGGAGCGCAACCCCCCACCTCCACTTGCTGCTGACTGACGCTCGTGTTGCGCGTCCACAGCACGACCTACGACGACTCAGGACGGGAACACAGCCACTCTTCACTCACTCACGACGCTCACCCGTGCCGTCCGGGCGATCCAGTCCCGACCTCCTCAGCCGACGCCCGAGTCTCTCCAGGTCCTCTACTCGCTCTGCGAGGCAGCCGTCGCGAAGGGGAATGAGACGAGTCAGACGCTGTACGATAAGATCAGGATGGAAATTGAGAGGTATTCCGGTGTTGTTAGAGGGGTGTTGGAGGAGAGAGCGGCGAGGGAGGAGGATGAGGGCTGGTTGGACGGTGTGAGGAAGGAGTGGGAGGAGTGGGAGAGGGGGGTGTTGTTGATCAGGAGTGTGGTGCTGGGGTTGGATAGGACTTACGTGCTGAGAAGTCCGGGACTGTTGTCGATCTGGTGAGTTGCGCGTCGTTTAGGTGCGACGGGACGCGGATGTGGAGGTACTTGGTCCCGTGAGGCACGAGAGCTAACGATGGTTGTTTTTTGGGTGCGCTACACAGGGACCTCGGATCCGATATCTTCAGACATTCCGTCATCGAGCACCCATCCATCTCCCCCCGCCTTACCTCCTCGCTTCTCTCCGTCATCCACACCCTCCGGACGAGCACGACCACCTCACCGCAATCCACGACCCTTCTCCGATCCATCATCACGCACCTCTCCTCCCTTTCCTCACAGACTCATTCTATGCTCTTCGCGACACCTTTCCTCGCCTCCTCTCGTGCGTTCTACAAGGAGGAGGGAGAGAGACTGAGTGGAGAGCTCAAGGCCGAGCAGTACTTGAGGAACGTGGAGAAGAGGTTGGAGGAGGAGGGAGAGAGGTGTGAGAATGTTGTTGGGGCAGAACTAAAGGGGAGTGTGTTGCGAGTAGTGTTAGAGGAAATGGTCGTGGGACATGTTGAGAGAATCGTAGAGAAGGGTGAGTGCTTTTTCTCCGGGGGTTCTGACGTGGTGGAGACAATGAGCTGATTCGATCCGTTGACGATACCAGATCTCGCGGAGATGATCAAAGAAGACCAACGAGAGAACCTCCGAAGCGTCTACTCCCTCCTCAGCCGCGTCAACGCCCTCACCGTCCTCCGCACGACCTTCCTCCAAAATCTCAAAGTTCGTTTTTCCCCTCCTTCCATTTTTCCCTCCAACTCACCCTTACATATCCCTCATCAGGACGCCGGTCTTTCTCTCGTGATGGACAAATCCTCCGACGACCACATGGTCCCTCACCTCATCGCGTTCCGCACCAAAGCCGTCGAGATCGTCAACGATGCGTTCGGGAACGACCAGAGCTTCGCGCAGGCTGTCACGCAGGCGTTCGAGTTCTTCGTCAACAAGAGGGAGAACAAGCCGGCTGAGATGATGGGTGCGTTTTCTGTCTTTTTGGGGATTTGAGTGTGAAAGGGGAAGGGGAGGGGAGGGGAGCTGACGTGGTTGGTTCCTTCGGACAGCGAAATTCTTGGACGCGAAGCTGAGGTCTGGGAATAGGTCGATGGATGATGAAGGGCTGGAGAACGTTCTGAAGGATGTCTTGTTCCTTTTCCGATTCACGCAAGGTTCGTCCGGTGTCAGTTCTCCTACGGAGCCAGGGGGGAGTGCTGATGGATTTGTAAATAGGCAAGGACATCTTCGAGGCGTTCTACAAGAGGGACCTCGCGAAGCGGTTACTCCTGAACAAGTCGGCGTCGTTCGATGCTGAGAGAAGCATGCTCCTCAAGCTCAAGGACGGTTCGTCCTCGCTGCTTTCCTACTCCCATAAGCTACGCATTGACGAACTCGCACGCCCACCAGAATGCGGCGCCGGGTTCACGCAGAAGCTCGAAATCATGTTTAAAGACATCGAACTCTCGCAAGACGTCATGCGGGCCTACACGACTTCTCGCGACCTTCTCTCCTCGAAACCCTCTTTCGACCTCTCCGTCAACGTCCTCTCCACCGCCAACTGGCCCACCTACCCCCCAACTACCGTCCGACTCCCCTCCCACATCTCAACCGCACTGGAGAAGTTCAAGACGTTTTACGTCGCGAAGCACTCAGGGAGGAGTTTGGGGTGGCAGCATTCGTTGGATACGTGTTCGTTGAAGGCCGTTTTCCCTAAGGGAGGGAGGAAGGAGTTGAGCGTGTCCGGGTTTCAGGCGGTGGTGTTGTTGTTGTTTAATGAGGTGCCGGATGGGGGAAGGTTGAGCTTCGAGGAGATTGTGGAGGCTACGAACATTGGTGCGTCCCGTCCTCTCGCTTTTCTCTGGTGAAACAGAGGAAAAGCTGACAAGTGTTTGTTGGCCGAGGACAGACAAGAAGGAAGCAGCGAGGACGCTCCAATCGCTCGCGTGTGGGAAAGTCCGAGTCCTGCTCAAGCACCCGAAGGGGAGAGAGGTCGACCCGGGCGATCACTTTGCCTTCAATACTGTGCGTTCCTTCTTCAAGCTTTTATAGGTTCTTTTTTCGTGTTTTGTTGACGAAGCTGGTGATGAATAGGAGTTCAAAGACGACCACATCAAGATTCGCATCAACCAGATTCAGCAGAAGGAAACGGTGCGTCGTCTTGCTCTTGTCCCAACAACTAAGGAGCTTGAGTGACTGACAAACGCGCATACAGGCGGAGGAGAACAAGTCGACGACTGACAGAGTTGTGATGGATCGTTCCTCGCATCTTGAGCTCGCGATCGTTCGGTCTGTGGCATCGTTCACGCTGTCGAGGAGATGGTGGGGCTAACGCGTGGTGTTTGGGCTTGGCAGGATCATGAAGGCGAGAAAGACGCTCAAGTACACCGAGCTGTGAGTTGAACCTTTCATTAGACGAAAAATCGGCTCTAAGGCTGACTGTGATGTCATTCGCAGGATCATGGAGGTCGTCTCGCAAATCGGAACGAGGTTTAAAGTCGAGCCGTCGGAGATCAAGAAAGTGCGTCCCGCTCTCGACCTTCTTTTTCCTCTTGTAAAGTGGGCACTAAAAACATACAATCCTCGCAGACCATCAGCTCGCTCATTGACCGCGAGTACCTCCGTCGTGCTGATGGCCAACAGAACGTCTTCGAGTATCTCGCTTGACGGGCCTCGTGCTCTCTGGTTCTCACAACACGTATCGCAAACCCTGTAGCTACTACCTCTGCTGTCCTCTTGTCGCATGTAAAGATCTCTTTCGTGTCTTTGTACCCACGTCCCTAGAGATCAACAAATGACCAAAATAACAGCCAGCGTGTGAAGTTCCCTTTCCCCTCCCTCAACTTCCCGCCTCCTCACATCCCTCAATCATCCCCCCACAAATCCTTGTTCGACACTTGCTGCCCTCCCCCTCCTCCTCCCGTCGTCATTGTAGCCGGGTATTGCGAGCGGGTAGGACTGAACGTCGCCGAAGAAGTGACGTCCATCTCGTGCCTCGGGACTTGTGCTGGAGCGGGAGCGGGAGCGGCGGGCTGGAGACTCTGAGGGAGGCTCGACGATGGATAGGATTGAGCTTGTTGTTGCGGGAAGTCGTTGTAGCTGGTGGCTGGTGGCTGAGGTCGCGCTTCGTGCCGAATGACTGAGTCTGGGGAGGCAGTACAGCCCTCGAAGGCGGGTGCACCTCTTGCCCCTCTCCATACCCCCCTCCACCTTCTTGCATAGAGGGGTACACCAGTCCAGTCCTACTACCCGGCATCTCCTCCTTCCCGTACGGCGAGTCAGGATAATACTCTCTTCCCCCTTGCGCTCCCGAACCAGAGATCGCATAAGCCCCATGCGCCTTCCCCTCCCCTCCACTTCCATCCAACCCGAATCCAGCGGGGAGGGTCGAATGACCTAGTCTCTCATCATCCTTTTTGTTCATTGAACGACGGTACCACCATAGAGCGCCTGTGAGGAGGAGGAGGGCAGTTCCGCCGATCGCTGCGCCTGCGGCGATTTTACTGTTTGGGGAAGAAGAGGGGGTTAGTAGGTGAAGAGAGAGGAATAAGAGGGAAGGAGAAGAGGACAAACCCGGTGCTGGAGGAGCTGGGAGTGTTGTCCGAAGAAGAAGAACCGGTAGCAACAGCAGTCGAGTTGCCCGTCGCGGTCATCGTGGCATTAGCGTTCGTGCTCGCGCTGGCGGAAGACGAGGCAGAAGAGGAAGCGGAGGAAGTTTTGGTCTTGGTCGTCATATATGATGCGCTAGTGAGAGAAGAGGATCTGGCGGAGCTCGTTGACGACGACGAGGAGGAGGTGGACGAGGAGGAAGCTGACGTGGCAGCGGCGGCGGTCTCTTCGGCGAGGGTGCTGTAGTCTACTGTGCTTACAGAGAGGCTGAAGACGGTGAAGAGCTATTTAGCTGAGGCTATCTGACAGACTTCTTTCGGAAAGGCGAGACGACGCACCACGCGCTACTGCTTCCACTCCCAACTGTCACAGCGGCCGAGTCGACGGCCGAAGGCGTGCTGTCCTGCGGACCCCCCACTCCTCGTCAATCACCATTTTGGCGTTCACACAACGAAGCGAGCTGAACCTACAATCACACTGAACTTGACGGAAGTCCCCTGCAGAACCAGCCGTGCTGCGAGTTAGCTTTCCCGATCGGCGTCCTCCCAACGTCGGAAACGAGGGGCTCACGGCAGCGATGTTGACCTGCACGATCCAGTGCGAACATCAGCCTCTCTCCAGATGCAATACAATTAGGTTTCTTATTCTTACGAGATAGTCATAAGTGCCCGTCTCGTTGACGCTAGCGAATTTGGAGGTACGCCGCGGCCGTCTCAGTCACCGCTCCGCCCTTGAGGACTGCGTTTGCACCGTCAGCTGTCACTGTTCTTCCTCCGTAGATGGAAAAGAAGGAGACATGCCTGAGAGGTAATACGGTGGCTTCCCAGATCCCGAGAACGTGAGCTTGGCCGTCTCGCATTGGTTCAGTGTGGGCGTGTCGACCGTCAGTGCGGCTTGCGTGGCCGTCGCAGACGCGAGGAGGACGAGGAGGGCGAGCATCCCTCCCGGACGACTTGGAAGGAGAAAATGAAGAAAATAGCGTATGACTGTGAGAAGATGAAGAGATGGGAGGACCTGAATAGAAATGCATTCGGATTGAAGGACAGGAGCTGGTCCCGGCCGGGTTCCGTCGTCGGCGAGTCGATTAGGAGGCAATTGATGTGAAGGGCCACATGTCTTTGTCTCTTCCTCGAGGGGTTAGAGGGGTATCTGAAGCTCGTCTCAGACGTGTAGCGTTGCAAAAAAAAAAAGAACGTCGAACAATGAGGTCGGAGAACCACGTGCGCGTCGGATGCCCGCGTCCTTGCTCGTCGCGCTTGTGAGCCTCCCATTCGCCTGAAATGCAATCTACATTTTTATCACCACTGATCACTTTAGAAAAAAAAAGAATACAAGCGAGGGAAACCGGTTACGCCCCAAAGTCACATTGTCTCGCCCTAGAAAAGCCAGGCCCACCAAGGGGCGCCAGTGCCTCGGGTCTGGGCCGCGCGCTCGAGACGAGATCGCCCCTCGAGGGGCGTACGCTCCCTTCGCTTCCTCCCTCTTTGTCCCTCCGCCAATTCGACACGAATCACTTCTTTCTATACTTTAACACGACCACGACCAGCCGGTGAAGAGCAGAAACAGGAGGAGGAACCAGCCGCCATGTCGTGCAACAGCTTCATCTCGATGTTTGTCCTGGTCCTCGTCCTTCGTTCTCGCGCGCCGGGGGGAAGCTGTAGCTGACTTTCGTGCAATGTTTACTGGGTGCGAACAGAGTCAAGCAGCTCTTTGCTTGTCAGTCACCTTTTCCTTCCCTCCTTACACGAGCACCATCACGAGCGCGAACGCGCCAGCTCCTCGCCGCTCCCTTCCTCCTCGCTCAAACCTCTAACCCGATCCTTCTCCCAGGCTACCAATCCTACGAGGCATCCCAGAAACCTCAAAACCAGCACCAACAACAACAGCAACAGCAATACCAACAACAGCCGCAACCCTCGTACGGGCAATCCAACCAATCGCCTTACCCTCCCATCCAGCAACCCTCCTCCTACCCACCTCAACAACAAGGCACCTATGCCTCCCACACCAACCACCAACAAAGCAGTGGAGCATGGCAACAACCCTCTTCTCACCACCAGAAACCTCATCACCAACAACAATCCCAACAACAACAACAACATTTCCCCGGCACGCTCCCTGGCTCCGCCGGCCCTTACGGAGCTCACGACGGACCAGCGACGAACCAAGACATGGCGAACGCGCAGAACCCTCATTACCTCCAACTCCGTAACGCTGCGATCAGGGAAGGCGACCTGATGGGGAAAGCGTTTGACGAGAGCAAGCGGGCGTACAACGGTGGAGATGGAGCGAGGGCCAAGGAGTTGAGTAACGAGGGACATGAGCATCAGAGGGAGAAGGAGAGGTTGAATGATGAGGCTGCGTTGTGGATCTATACTGGTGAGTTTGCGTAGAGGGTTTGAGGGGAACGGCGGAGCTGATGTGGTTCACTGGCGGGGTGGGACAGAGAACAACAAGAGGCAGCCGGAGGGGACGATCGATCTCCACGGGTTGTACGTGCAGGAGAGTATCGAGTACACCGAGAAAGCGATCGAGGTGCGTCGGCCCTTCCTTTCTTTCCTCCTCCCCTCTTCCCACCTCCCGACTGACGTGTTCCCCCTCCCTCGCACCCACAATCGCACGACAGTCCGCGCGTTCGCACTCCGTCCCAACCCTGCGCGTGATCGTCGGAAAAGGGAACCATTCCGCGAACCACGTCGCAAAGATCAAGCCCGCGATCGAGTCGCTCATGCAGCGCCAGAACCTGTCGGCCCACCTCGACCCGAAGAACTCGGGCGTGTTGGTGATTAGCTTGCAAGGAGGTGGTGGGGGGAGTAGGGATGTTGTTGGGGATATGGAGAGGAGTGAGGATGTTTGTGTGATCATGTAGACGATTGGAGGGTCTTGATGGAGGGTGTAGGATCTCGGGGGACAGTCACGAACAGAACAAGGGATAGGAATGTAACCTGAATATCACAAACATCATCTCATCATCTCTCTTGTCATGGTCTTTCCGTCGCACGTGTCCCCCCCTTACCCGCCACTCTGAACCAGCCTCGGCGTACTCGGCCTTTCAGCCTCTGGGATCGACGATCCGCTCCTCCCGATCGCTCAACGCGCGCCTCGTCATCGCTCCCTCGTTCCCTCGTTCCCCTCCCTCCTGTCCCTCACGACTTAGCAATGAATTCTCTCTACACCACCCTCTCGACCCATCTCACCCCCTCCCTCTACTCGGCCCTAGACAACGGGTACATCCCGGACGTCCTCGTGCGCCCAGCGATCCGCGTGCTCTGCCACCAGCGCTTGAAGGAGATCGCGAGCGAGAGTGTCGAGGAGCGCGTTGAAGGCAAGTGGAGGTACATTAGGGATTTGGAGAAGAGGGACGTGGCGGAGGAACAGGGCAAGGCGAATGAGCAGCATTATGAGGTAAGTAAGGGGGGGCTTTCGAGGGGAGGGACGGGGGGGGGGGGGGGGGGGTCGTCCCTGCGTTTCTCGCATCACTTTTCTCTCACTAACACCTTTTCCTTCCTTGTCCCGTGTCTACCGATCGGCGCAGGTCTCGACGCCGTTCATCGTCTCCTGCCTCGGCCCCCAGCTCAAGTACTCTTGCTGTCTCTACCCTTCGCCTTCGACGACGCTCGCAGAAGCAGAGGTGTTGATGATGGAGAGCTACTGCCTCAAAGCGAAACTCGAGGACGGGATGAAGGTGCTGGATTTGGGGTGCGGGTGGGGGAGCTTGACGCTGTTCCTCGCCGAGGTGCGTTCCCCTTTGTGCTCCCGGAACCGCGACGCCCGCCAGTGAGCGGAGTAAAGCCTAACCCAAGAAAGCCCTACTGCTTTTTTTTCGGTTTGTGAAACCGTTTTAGAAATACCCCAACTCGCAAATCACGTCCCTGTCCAACTCTTCGACCCAAAAGACTCACATCGACTCGCAAGCCGCTCTGAGGGGGTTGAGGAACGTCGAGGTGTTCACGGGCGATGTCATGGAGTTTGATTTCAAGGGGACTAGAGAGTGGGTGATCACCTTTTTTGGTTTTTGGTTTTTTGGTGATGGGGCGGTTGGAGGAGGAGGGAGGAGGGAGGAGAGGCTGACGTGTGCCCTGGGTTTGTGTGGGGGGAAAAACAGGTTCGATAGGATCTTGAGTATCGAGATGTTTGAGCATATGAAGGTCCGTTGCACCTCCTTTTCCGCTTTCCCCTTCCTCCCACTCTTTCTCCTTTCACTGACGCGCTTCCCTCTGGCGACAACGCAACAGAACTACGAGTCGCTCCTCGGCAAGATCAGTACCTGGCTCAAGCCGAACGACAAGGCGAAAGGGAAGGACGGGAGCTTGTTGTTTGTTCACATCTTTTGTCACAAGGATACTCCGTGCGTTGCCTCCCTCCTCCTTCCATGACGAGAGAGGACACTCGCTAAACCCCTTCGTTCCGATGGACCCCAACAGCTACCACTTTGAGCAAAACGACGGCTGGATGTCCCAAAACTTTTTCTCCGGCGGCACGATGCCGTCGTTCGACCTCTTCACCTACTTCCAACGCGACCTGACCCTGCAACGCTCGTGGTGGATCAACGGGAAGCACTACGCGCGCACGAGTGAGGATTGGTTGAAGGTTCAGGATGGGAACAGTGAGATTTGGAAGGGGAAGGAGGACAAGTTGGTGGAGGGCAAGGATGGGGGGACGGTGGAGGAGAGGAGGAGGGAGGGGAGGAAGAGTTTCTTCAAGTGCGTGTTGGCGGGTTCCCTTTTACTTCTTTCGTGTGTTTTAGGTGGCCATGGGAGGCTGACACGTCCTCTTTTTCCTTTACCCTCTTTTCTTCCTCCCCGCCCCCATCCTTCCCCCCCTCCCGCCTGCACCACGTCACCCTTCCCCCTCCTCCTCCCCCTCCCTGACCAAAACATACGACGATCAACTACAACAGGTTCAGGATCTTCTTCATCGCCGTCGCGGAATTCTTTGCGCTCAACGACGGCGAGTCGTGGGGCGTCGGTCACTACTTGTTTAGGAAACGCGATTAGGAGCGTGAGCGAGCGCAAGAGTGAGTGTTGGGCGGGGGTGGGTTGAAGCGCGGGGGTAGTAGTGAAAAAAGAGTGCGGGTACTTAGAGAGAAAAGAAGGCTATCTTTAATTCCTATTATGTTTCTGGGGGGGGGGGGGGGGGGGGGGGGGGGGGGGGGGGGCTTGTTGAAGACGGAGAGAGTGGGGCTGGGGCTTCGGGGTGCCAACGAGGCCACGTCGAGCCTTTTTCTTTTTTCTTTGGGGATCGGCGCGCGGCGCGGGGTGCATCCATCCGCTCACTGCCTCGGGACTCAGCCGTCCTGGAGGAGGAAAGGAGGCCCCACTCTCTCGCTGTTTTCTGTACAGTTTGTACTGTAAAAGGAAAGAACGGACGCGATCGGGGGTCGTCCCGGCGACCCCGACCTTCCAAGTCCAGGCCAGGCCCCAGCACGGCGGGGCCATCGTTTCCGCTCACGTGACTCGTCTCCAGCTTTTCGTGCGAACCGAGCGGAGCGGGCTCGCCGGGATCCTCGCATCCGAGGACTTTGGGTAGACGGAGGGGGAGTGGTGGCGAATGTGGGTGGAGAGTTAGTCAGTTTGAGGGTACGGGGAAATGGTGATGGGGTAATGACTCGCGAGCTTTTCCTAAGCGAGCACAAGAGATGAGAGGAAGGGCCAAGTCGCAACCCTCCACGTCCGCGCTGCTCCCGTATATCCACACCGTCAGACGAGAATCTCGTCTTCACTACCTCCACTTTGGTTTTTTTCTTACTAATACTAGTGGAGGGGGCCAAGTATCTCCGAATTACAGCAAAGGGGGCATCCGGCCCGTCCTTTGCTGACGAGCGAGCGCGCCTCGGCCTCGGAGGTCGGACTCAGCGCTCGCGCGGGCGGTTCGCCTCCGATCGCTCCGCCGTCGCGCCGCGCGTCGTCTGTTCGCTCCGAGCAAGGGTCTGGCTGACTCTGCCTGTAGAAAAAAGTCAGCCGTTCCTGCTGCCCTCCTTTCCTTTCCTTCACCTACATCTCTACAAAAAAAGTTCTATACTTTTCTACTATCGCCCTATCAAACCAAGCACGACCTAAAACAGGATGAAGACGTTCACGATCAAGCTCAAGCGCAACGCCACTACTTCGTCGTCCTCCTCCTCCTCGAGCACCTCCTCCTCGAGCACCTCCTCCTCGAGCACCTCCTCGAGCACCGAAGTAACACCACCACCAACCACAACAACAACCTTCACCACTTCTCTCCCCATCTCTCCTCCTTCTTCCAAGGTCCGCCCTTCCCCTACTTTTTCTCACATGCCCTGAAAAAGATCCAGAAAGGCTGACGGACCACCTCGGCGATAATTTCCTTCCCTTCCCTTTTCTAGGCACTCGGAAAACGTCCAGCCTCGCTGCACCCTACTCCCACAACGACGAGCACGTTCTCTTCAGCTTCGGACGTCGAGTTCTTCCCTTGCCCCGCTACCTCGACCTCTGCCTCCCACCAAAGCCACGTCCGCGCGAGCACGGGAGGCCCGAAACCGAGGTCCGCACCGGCGTCAGCTGGCATGCTCGACTTTATCGCTGAGAGTGAGTCCCCCTTGCCTTTTTTTTCCTTGTGTTCTTTATATGAAATGGAAAACTGATCTTCTGGACCAACAGCGTACAGGCAGAACAACGATGCCGTGTCGATCCCGGGCGAGGGAGGGAGGGGGACCGAAGTGCATACCTGTGTCGTTTCGTGAAGGTTGGGGGGGTCGAGCGAGAGATAAGGGAAGGGGGAGGAGTTCGTTGTTGTACTTTATATTTCAGTTATCCCACTTCATTCGTCATCGAGGAGATGAAAAGTTGAACCGAGAAGAGCACAACTCCCGGAGCTTCACTGGACTGCTTTCCGAAACGGCTTGCAAGCGCGCCCACGTCAACTCACGAGAGCGACTTTAGTGAGGTTTAAACAGCGAGGGGTTTTGCACTGGAATTCAGCGAAAGGGGACGAGAGAAATAACCAGGACGCAAGTCTGACCCCTCCACCCGAGACGCAAGGAAGGCCACGTCTGCGTCCTAAAAGATCTCGGCTCGCCATCGCCGGGGGGCTGCGGGGGCGATCGAAAGAAGCTCCACGGCGGCGGGAGGGTTGACTTCCGACCTCGAACAAACATTCCGCCCCTTCCGCGCAAACAACGAACTCTCTTTCACGCTTTCAAAAAGAATCATTCCAAAAAAGGCTCCCCGCACAACGAGCTTTCTCTGCTTTGCTGTCTCTCCGCCATTCCAAACGCCACACCTCGCCACTGTTTCTTGCTGTCCGCTCCTTCGCCTACTTCCACCATCAAAAGAAGAAATGTCAAGCATCAGCTCAGCACCGAAATACCCTTCTACGCAATCCCCTCCTGGTCCGTCCCCTTCCTCTCTCCTTCTCCGCACACTCACTCACCCGAACTTCCCCCCTCTTTCCAGGCGTCGCAGACCGCAACATCTCCCCCCTTCTCCCCATCATCTCCACCTACCTCTCCCTCCCGACCACCTCCACCATCCTCGAACTAGCATCCGGCGACGGAACGCACATCACGCACTACGCTCGAGCGTTCCCCGCGCTCTCGTTCTGGCCGACCGAAGCGGATGAGTATGGGTGTGCGAAGGTTGATGAGAGGGTGAGAGGGGTGGAGGGGGTGAGGAAGGCGAGGGTGTTGGATGTTTTCGATGAAAATGGGTGGGAGGGTGTGAAGAGCGCGTTGGAGGGGACAAAGGTCGACTTGGTCGTCGCGGCCAACTGTTTGCACATGATGCCGTTGTCAGTCCCCCTCCTCTCCCAAAGCCAGGAATTATCGCAAGAGAAAACTGATTATGAGATACCCTTTGAGCCGAGCCCAGTCCCGAAGCCGCTCGCGCCATCTTCGCGCACCTCTCCGACCCTGCGTTCGTCGACCAAGCGCACGGGAAATGGTGCGTCTACGGCCCGTTCCGCTCCCGCGATCGCTTCTTCTCCGACTCAGACGAACAAGTGGGTTTCTCCCTCCCCCTCCCTCTCTCCTTCATCCACAAACACTGACGCACTGACGCGTGGGGAGCAGTTCGACGCGATGATTCGCGCGCGTCCGAATGGCGAGAGGTTGGGCTTGAGGAGTATAGAGGAGTTGGAAGAGTTGGCGGGGGAGGTGGGGTGGGAGTTGAAAGACAAGGTTGCGATGCCGAAGGGGAACTTCGTGTTGGTTTGGGGGAGGAAGTGAAAAGCGGAGGAGAGGGTTCGTAACGCATCGGATTTGTGGGAGTGACCTTTGCATGGTTGGGCTTTGCGGCGATTTATATTTTACCCTAGCGAGAAATGGAAGAAACGAGAGACACAACGACGAGGGGAAAAGAGCCCTTCGATTTATGCAACTCCCATTTCTCACCGCAACGTGGTTCCAACACTGATTGGCGGTCCAGCTCGCGACGATCCATCCCCAGCACAAAAGAAGGGAGGACGCCTAAATCACCCCTTACGCACTCCCCCTTCTCACAACTAAACTTGTCACAGTTTCATTTCTCACTCCCTGCAACGTTTCGCCAAACGGCCGACTGATCAACTCCCCGCCAAACCACCCTTTAAACCAACGGAAGACAAACAACCCCTTCCTTCCCTCGGGCTCACCACCGCCTTCTCCCCGGCGACATGGTCGACGTAGTAGTCTTTGTAACTCTCGTAGTCGTCGTCCCTGTTGGTCCTATCGTCCTCTCAAAAGTGGCAAAAGGGGGAACAAGTTAAAGCGCGAAAAGCCAAACACGTCAGTCAGCGTTTTAAGCGAGAGTCATCGAGCAGAAACCAAAGGACAAGGACCTCACGCACCAGCAGGTCTCCTAGTCCCCATCCTCATAGGAGGGTGTCCGAAATGGGGGTGAGGGAAATGGAAGTGGCTACTATGGCGTCTCGCTGGAATCGGACTCGGTCCGGGAGCGACGACGACGACGGGCCTCCGGTGGAAGGGGATGCACATTTGGAACCTTGTGTGAATTTTTGTTTTAGGAAGATGGTGAGAAGAAGAGGAGAAGAACCTTGTGGGGTTGTGCGTTCGCCTTGGGAGTCTAGTACGTCGGGAGCAGAGGGCAGGCTCGGCGCGCGCGGGGTTTCGGCGCTCGGAGGGGCCTCTCTCTGATCCTGATCGACGGAGTGTTCGACCAATCAAACCTAGTAGGAATTTGTATGTCGGGAATAGGTTTCCTGAGCTTCAAGACGCCGAGAAGGAAGGAGCGGGGGAGGAACGACCGGTGCAGACGAGAACCACAACAATCATCAGCGGGCGCGTGGGGGAAGACTGACGTGTTCTCCATTCTCGCCTTCCCGTAATCGCGCAAAAGAGGATGCACCATAAATCACCATTGTCATCCGATTCCTATCCTTGAACAACCCCTTCTCCTTCACCTCCTCCATGCTCCTCCCATCCCTACCTCCTACCCTTTAACACCATGCTCCAACGCTCCCACCAAGACCCGTCCATCGTTCCACCTCCCATCTCGAAGAGAGAAGAAAAAGACTACTTCTTAATCGGACCAAGTAGTTCATCATCCCCATCGAACGGGTTGAACGACAACTGCGCCGTCGGAGTCGCGAGCGGCGTCGTGACCCTCGGACTCGTCTTGCCCCAATCCGCTCCTCCGAACCCAAACGCCGTCCTCGCCCCGCCGCCATTCGTGACGTTGGCCGACGAACTAAACTCCATCCTACTCTTCGCTGGAGGCCCAATAACGCTGTTGAACGCGATACTAGCAGTCGTCGGGGGTGGACTAGTCCTGAGATGCGCAGCGGAGGGAAGAGCGGATCCACTTCCACTCCCACTACGACTCGAAGAGGACCTGCCGGGACGGGGTTGGAACGCGAAAGCCTTGGCATCGGGGTTGAGCGAGAGTCCATGGCGAGGGATGTCGTCGTCGTTGAGCGGCGAGAGTCGGTGGTGGTGCGAGAGGAGTTGGTCGGTCGAGTCCCAGGGACTCTGAGCGGCTTCGTTGGCTGGTCCGCCGGCGAGGGGGGACAGGGCGGGCATCGAGCTCGTGTCGGACGAAGGTGAGGGAAGGGAGAGAGCGACAGGCGAAGGGTTCGACAAGACGGGCGAGATGGACGAAGAGCGAGCGTGGATCAGGCTCGGAGGTGGCGCCGTGGTGAGAGGCAGGGTCGTGGTGATGGGCGAGGGAACGACAGCGGACGTGGTGATGGGCGAGGTGGTGGCACTCGCCGTCTTCGCGGTCGTCGTAACCGTCGACGCCGTCGAGAGAGGCGCAATCGGCGCTCCCAAGTCCCTAACGTCCAACCCCAATCCTTCCCAACCGTCACGGTTCCCACCAAGCGTCGGACTCTCGGGAAGGACAAAGCCATCCTCGTCGTCATCGTCGAGCATGTTGAACAGCTGGCTCGGGATCAAGCTAGCCTGGTGAGGCGTCATGGGGCTGAGAGGCCCCTCCATCGCGCTCTCACCGCCGTCGAGCAAGCCCGAGTCAAGGTACTGCAACGGAAGACTGAGTTGCGGGCGTCCACCTTTTCCAAGAAGGTCGTCGGATCCAAGAATCGAGTTGCGCGAGTTGGATCCACCCGAGGAAAGGCCCGAAGGCGAAGGGTCGTCAAAGTCGAACGGCAGAAAGTTGGCCGGAATGTCGTCGACGGAAGGAAGCGTGCCAGAGATGGGCACAAACGACGTCGAGTCGAGCACTCCTAGCTCGGTCCTCCTGTGCGCAAGACGGTGCTCCAGGAAGCCTTGAGAGTGAAGCGGTGCGACGTGGTAAGGGTCTGGCGCGAAGCCTCCAGTCGAAGTCGACGACGGGATCGGGGGCGGCAAAGGGTGAGCGTAGAACGCGGCGTCGGAATAAGGACTGATATCGTCGACGGGCGAAACGGGATGAGAGAGCGTAGGCGAGCCAGGGGCCGAAGTCGGGAACACCGAGTTGGGGCCGGACCCAGGACCGTGATGATCAAAGTGACCGCTCCTGATGCTCGACGGCCTCGACGTGTTGCCCATGCCGCCGTAAATGCCCGCTCCGTACACGCCTCCCCCCATCGGTCCACCAACGCCAACGCTCCTTCTGAACATACCACCACCGTTGAGCTCGCGTTCCCTCCTCCTCGCTTCCTCGCGCCTGCTGACGAGCAACTCCCTCCTCGCCTCGATCGTCTTCTCCAACGCCTCGACCTTCTTGCCCAGCTTGTCCAACCCCTCCTCCGCCTTCTTGAGCTCCTCCTTCTTCCTCGCGACATCCTCCCTAAGCTTCTTCTCCCTCTCCTTCCTCTCACGCTTCTTCTTCTCCTTCCTCTCCTTCCCTTCCTCCATCCTCCTCTCCACCCCCTTAACCTCCCCCTTGATCCCCTCAAGGTCCCCAACGACCTCCCTCAAACCACCCCTCTTCTCCAACAACTCCCTCTCCGCCTCGTGCCTCTTCACCTCCGCCTCCCTCTTCTGCTCCTCCAAGACCTTGGTCCGACTCTTCAACTCTGCCCTAAACGCATCCTCCTCCCTCTTCTTCCCCTTCAAAACCTCCAACTCATCCCTCAACTTCTTTTCCCCCTCCTCAGAGCTAACCCTCAACTCCTCCAACTGACTCTTCAACTCCTCCAAAACCGGATCCACCTCGCCCTCCTTGCCCGCGCTCCCGAGCCCAAAGTCTTCGTCCACCCCATTCGGTCCGACTACAGCTGCGACTGCAGCAGCAGCGGCGGCAGCGGCAGCCTCGGCAGCAGCTTGCGCGTTGGTTCCCGAGCCACCAGAGTGCGAAGGCGAGTGGCCGTGGGAGCCGCCCGCGGCTTTGTTCTTGAGGCGCGCGAGGGAGCTGGGTGAGGGACGACGTTGGCCGGCTTTGAAAGCGGGGCCTTTGTTGGTGGTGGACTTGGAGTTGGGGAGCTTGCGGTTCGCGTTGGGTTGGTTGGAGGCGAGGGCGGATTGGAGGTGCGAGGCGGCTGAGGTCGGGGAGGTAGGCGACTGAGGGGGCGTGTCGGCGGGAGAGGCTTTGTTGTCTGATCGACAATACGAATCACTGTCAGCTTCCCGGTCCCTATCCTCACACTTCTGACCGGGTCGAAAGAAGGGGAAACGCGACTCACCCTTCCCACTCTTGCGATCACACACCTTGACCCCAAGCAACCCCTTCTCGACGCGCTCCCTCCTCTCCCTCTTCTCCTCCTCCTGCTCCTTCATCCCTTCCTCTTCCCTCACAGCCGCACCATCGACCGACGCACCAGCCGCCGAAGACGAGGCGGCAGCGAGGCTCTTCCAGCAGTACCACTTGCCAAACACGCCGATCCAGATGGTGCCGTCCTCGGCACTGCCCGAAGACGTCGACGAGTCGGTCGACTTGGCGGAAGAGAGTGCAGACGATGAAGACGAAGTAGTCGAAGCGTTCTTGGTGCTAGTCGACGATGCTGATGCAGATGCGGGAGATGCTGAGCCGTGCGAGGAAGATGAGGTCGAGGAGTTGCCCGAGTCGACCGCGTGGGAGCCCATGAGCGCCACGCTGAAGAACCCATAGCTGACAATCTTGTAGTTTGGTGTCCTGATACTGAGCGAGATCCTGTTGCTAAACGAGAGGACGTGGGGCGGCTGCGAGGTCTTGCTGCTGCCGGTGGTGTGCGCTGTTGAGCTGGTCGTGCCGTTCGGAGAGGCCGTCGACGAGGAGGACGAGAGGCGACGGAGGTGGGTGTGGAACGAGAGCGAGGTGAGGTGCGTTCGGAACGAGGTGGATGGTGGGTTCGTGAGGTAGGCTGGGAGGGGGAGGAGGAGGGATGGTCAGCACACGAGACCGAATGGAGGAAGCGGGAGGTTGTTGATTCGTGCTGGCCCCGTCAAAGATGGTCCCCCCTCCATAACTTGCTATACCCCACAACTATCCACTCTTCCGTCCCTGGCCCGCCGAGCACAACTCGCACGAGTCGATCGTCCTCCCCACCGGCCACCTCCACGCCTCCGTTCGCCTGCCCCGTCCTCGCACCAAAAAACTCTTTGCGCGTTTCGGCGCGCGCTTCTCGGCCCACAGCTTGCACGATCGCCTTACTCACCTAGAATACCTAGACCCCACCAGAAGATCCACCAGGCCCACCACTCCCTCTGCGCGAGCCAGAAGCCTTGCGAGTGAGGGAGCACTAGGCCCGATCCGCCTAACTCGTCGCCGTTCGCTACGCCAGCACCGTGAGCGGCAACGGCGCCCAGGAGGGGGAGGATGGGCGTGACGAGCCCTTCTCCCATGGCTGGTGTACCCCTCTCTCTGGGGTGGGTGGGAGGTGTAGCTGCGAGGCAAAAGTTCGTGCAACAAGTGTGCGAGAGGTGGATGGTCGGAGGCGAAGCGAGAAGGGGGGGCCGTCGACGGATTGGGCCGAGAACGGCGACTTGGGCTGAAGCTTGGCGCCAAAAGGTTCGCCCCCGGGCTCTCTCTATTTCTGCCACCGTTCAAGTATTGATGCAACTTGTGGAGGCCCTTGGTCTACATTTCTTACACCACTTTTCTGACACCTCCCCTACCTCCCTGCTGGCTGGCTCCGAACTAGAAAAAAACTTGCTCATCGCCGTCGTGTGGTTCCAAAAGACGCTAGCGGAAGGGCTCCCTCGCTACGCACACCTGTCCTTTCCCAGCCTGTAAAAAACCCAAACATTGACGTGGTTTCTCCCCTCTGACACAAGACAGAAACGTGCGAGGAGGTCACCATGTACCGCTGCAAGCTCGTAGCGGATAGAAGCGAGAAAGGGGGTTGACAACGAACAAAGGAGCGCAGGAGCGAGGCGGAGATAGGTGCGGAACCCGCAGGTGGGTGTACGTGTGGTGTGCTTTCGTGTGGGGCCAGCGAACGGCGCGTTCCTTTCTCTCCCGTTTGACTCGAGCTAGCCGCGCGCCAGCTTGTCTCATCGCTCACTTTTAACCATCAGACATCCTTCTAAACTGATCTGTATTTCAGTTCGGACCACGATGGTCAGCGGTGAGGCAGGAACGCCGGAGCCATCAGGTCTGCGAAAGGCGTGGGCGGGCGGGGGTTCATCGCTGAGACTCGGGAGGGATGGGTGACGGGGCGCAGTGAGCGTTGTAAAATAATGGGAGTCGCCTTCCAATCACCTCTACAATCGGATCCTGGCTCGATTCATCCCCGGCTGCAGAGGAGCTGGTAAGGGTGATGAACGCCAGCGCAGAGATAACCCTTTGCAACACGTCAGCGCTTTGAGAACTAGCTTTGGTGAACGAGGACGCCGGTCAGCTTCCCTTCACTGAAGGGTCAAGAGGCACTAGAAGTGTGTGTTGTGGTATCAAGAAAGCCCCACGACTGCGTCGTCACCATCATCAAGCGGGGCATCTCCAGCTTTCCTCGTGTTTCGCTCACCGCAGGCCCCGACGTCCACTTCGTTTTCTGGCCCACATGGAGTCGGTATTTCAGAAAACAGAGAAGAGGCAGGCAAAATGTGGGAAGTGGGGAGAAGGGAATAGTATGCGAAGCGGAATGAGACAAAAGAAAGGGGAATAGGTGACAAGAGAGCATGGGGTATTATTCGGGAAGGGAGAGAAGCGAATCAGACACAAGGGGGGGTCTACGGAGAGCTCTCAGCGCGCAGAGGGAAAGGATCTAGATCAGAATAGTCGATTTTGAACAAGTTGTTAATTTTCTGCTGCTCGCAGAAGAGGAAGAAGAGAACCAAGGCGGCGTTGTACTCGGGAGCGGCGGTGGAGCTGAGTCGAAGGGGGGCGTTTGCTCGATGGTCGTGGGAGGAAAGAGTAGAGCACAAGTTCTCCAACGCTTTCTTTGTTTGCTCCGGAGGGATGGTGTCGACAAGTGGGAGGTGTTTGTTGATAAACTCCTTCCACTCGGGGAGCAGGAGCATTTTAGCGAGGCGGTCCGTTGAGCTGAAGCACTTCTTCATCGACGGCTTGCGGGTTCCCATTTTGAGGAGAAGGATTTCTGAAAAGAGGGCCAAGTTGCGGTTGGCTTTTCTATGTCGGCTTACACGCCTGGACCGTGAAGGCAAGCTCACCGACCACTCCGCGAATGTTGTACCTTCCACTAAGCTCCATCAATGACCGCGTCACAACAACCGATTCGGTCTCAATCTGCACGTGATTCCCGGAAGATATCTTCATTTACACAAGAAAAGTACAAGACCAAAAAAAAGCTGCACTACTCACCTCGCTCTTCTCTTTATAAATGCGTGCGAGCTCTTCCCAAAACAGCTTGTCCTTCTGGCGCAGCTCTTCGTGAAAGCCACCTTGGGTCTTGCGTAGGATGTCCTCGAGCTCCTCTTTGCTGTAGATGCTCAGGGTCGAAGAGGGTGCCTTGGTTGTGTAGCGCCGTAGGCGGACGAGTGTCGTTGTCGAGCCGGATGAAGCCGTAGTACGAAGGAAGGCGGATGAGGTGAGGATGTAGGACAAGGGCTTGAGCTTTGGGAACATTAATACAGACAAGACAGGCTTGATTGTTTTGACCTGAGTTGAGTGCTGGAAGTAGGGCGAGAAGTGATGGGCAGAACGCAACCCTTGTCGCGGGCGTTCGCTTCACTTGCCCTTCAACCACGATTGTCGCCACTTTCTTTTATCACATTTTACACAGTCGTTCAAACATTGCAGAACTCGAACATGAACGATTTGTTTTTCTGTGATTTTGTGATGCCACGGTTGTGTATTCTCTTCGGGGGGCTGCTTGACCCGCGCCGAGCGTTGCCCTTCTTCCTTCACCCATCTAGTACGCTACTCGAATCGGTCGGACCTCGAAGAACAATGGACAGACTCCCTCCCGAGCTACTCCACAACATCCTCGAGCTCGGCGTCGACGACGACGACGACAGCCTCAGCATACGAGAGAGGTGCCACTTCCTCCGCGCGACGTCGCTGGTCGCTCGAGCGTGGCGACGACCGTCGCAAAGGCTCTTGTGGAAGGAAATGTACCTCGATGGACCGAAAGCGGTGTTGATGGCGGAGCGCTTCGAGAAGGCAATGTTCCCGACGTCGGAGGTCCACTTCTTTGAATGCTATGAGCAGAAGCACTTGGACGCGCTCGTGACGGTGCTGTCGAGGCTCAAGGGTGTCGTTGCACTCCGGTTCAAGCACGTCGGGCTTTGGAAGAGGAGTGGGCTGCACCCGAGCGTGTTTGCGATGCCGTCGCTCGCCGGTGAGCCCTCCCGTGTCCCGTCGTGCTGGCTGTCTAATCGCCGCCGCCCCGAACCCCACTGACGATCTCTTTTTGTGGGAAATAGGACTCCAATCCCTCGAGCTTCAAGAAGTGTACTTCAATCCCTCCACCGACCCTCCCAAACCGTCCTTCACGCCTTCCAACTTCCACCTCACCCTGCACCACTTCGAAGATCTCCCCTCGAACCTCCTCACCACCGCCCGACCAACCCAGCTCGACATCTGGTTCCCACCTCCCTTCGGAGCCACGCACGAAGACATTCCCAACCTCGCGGCCATTGCCGGGAACGTCGAAGAACTGGGGCTGTACGCGGAGTTCTCCTTTGTCCCTATGGAGGCTTTCACGGGCCTCAAGTGCCTCGGCATGGCTTCCTCCCGCTTCCTCACCGACTACCTCGCCAGCTCAGTCGTCCTCTCCGTGCCGCTGGAAGGGATCTACATCAAAGGCCCCTCGAGCCTCGCGGAGTGGCAACGGCCCGACAAACACCTTCTTTACCCCCTCATCAACGCGCTCCGGAGGGACGATCCGAAGCTCGTAGAGTTGGAGATGATAGTCGTGTTTGATGTGACAAAACGATTTATGAGAGTTTGCGGGGGGATTTGTTGGACTGGGAGTGCGCGAAGAGGGAGGGGTTGATGCTGCATCTTGCTTTTGAGGAGGAGGAAGCGCTGGCGGAGGGTCAGGAGGAGTAGGAGTGTTACAAGGGGTACGGTGTCGAAAAGGATAGATGTTGGGTAAAACCCCTCACCACTCGTTTGATGTAGAGAGCATGTGAAACTGACAATCCTGGCGAAAGTGACAACGAAGACACGATGAAGAACCGACACGTCATCTTCTTACAGATCCCCTTTCTACCCTCTCACGTCCGCACAAGGAAATCAGGGGGAAAAGTGCTTCCGAGTGACATTCCTCTCCACCATCTCGCCCATGCACTACGACACCAATACAAACACGAGGAAGAAGACTATGAGCACGCCAAAGACCTTCATCATCAACCACCTATTCGACGAGATGCTCGCGTAGTACCTCAGCAGCTCCCTGTCAGCCCAATTATCGTTAGTTCTCGCTTCCTTCTATACAGCGAATTCTCTAGCGAGGAAGAAACACGAGGACGCACGTCTGAGCCCCACTGACGTTCGTCGCGATCTCCTCCGTGTCAGCATCGATCCTCGTGACCTGCTCCCCCTGAACCGCAATCATCGTCGCGAGTTGCGAAAAGATCTGACCGAGTTCAGCGACGGTCGACTCGATCGTCTCGATCGCGGTGCTCCGTTGCGAGATGTACTGCTCCTGCTCGTCCCCGATTCAGAGCATCAGCCCAACCGCCTACTCTCTGCCCGCGTTCCCCTGAAGAAAGAAAAGAAAGCAAACGTACATCACCTTGACCCTGAGCCAACTGCATCTCCATAAAACCTCCATCATCTCTTCCCTGCTGCCCTGCACCTCCTCCCAGATCCAACGCCAAAAAGTCCGTCCCCCCAGCTCCCGGCACGTTCCCTCCATTGATCGCCGAACTATCCGCTTTCTGCTTTCCTTTGCCACCAGGACCGGCGCTGACGGGTCTGTAGAGGGGAGAATCTGTGGAGTAGGTAGGGCGGGAGCGGAGGACTTTGTTTAGTTGTGGGCGAGGGTCAGCGTAGTTTGGGGAGGGGGAAAGGGACGGACCTGATGGTGGTTGAGCGCCTTGGGGCTGGCCGGTGTACATGAATTGCTCGGTGCGGTCGCGGGAAGCCTTCATGTTCTGTTTGCGTTGGCGGGGGAACAAGAGAGGTTAGCGCGACCGTCATGCTCCGCCAACATAGACCGATATCAGAAAGGGCGAACAACGCACCTGAGTTCGGATCTCGAGTACGTCCTTGAAGCCAATACTGGTGTCGGCGAGCTTGCTCTGAAGCATCATGACGACGTTGTTGTTGTGCTCGGTGACCTGCTTGCCTCCGCTGCCTTGGGTGGAGAGGTTGTTGCGCGTGAAGAGCTGGAGTTGCGCGATCTGTCCGTTGAGGTTGGCGATGTCTTGTTTGATGATGTAGGTCAATTCCTGTGTGTGGTGTGGAGGGGGCGAGCGAGTCAGTTGTGCACGAGTGGGAGGACAGACACGTCGATGGCGTTGGTGCTCGGGTGGATCCAAGGCGGCAGCGGCAGGACTAACGCTGATCTCTACTGGTCGATCGTCGAACAATGTCTTTCGTTTGGCCACTGTACACACCCAACATCCAGCGTCAGCGTTCGCGCCATCAACGCGCGCCCTCGCTTCCACGCTTCCACGCGCCTCGTGCTCGCGCTCCGCCGCCCAAACAAACAAAGGCGCAAGGAATGGCACGCACGTTGAGCCAGCTTCTCGAGCTTCGCCGTTGTGCCCTGAATGTCCTTGCCAATCTTGCCTGCCATCCTCGCAAACTCGGATCTCGCGCCGCCTTTGCCCTTGTTGTCGAGCAGGGGCTTGCGCGCTTCCGCCGATGCCGACGCCGTCGCTTCCTGTCGCAGTCGCACAGAGTCGACGCACGACCGGAACTCGGTCGTACGATCCTTCAAGTTTTGCATCGTGTCGATAACCACCAAAGCAGTGCGAGAAATGAGGGACGCGGAAGGGCGGACGAGCGAGCGAGCGAGAGGTGGAGGGCAGAGCCCGCGTGAGTCTCGCCGGGCCAGGGGTCAGTCGTCCTCGGACTTTGATGCCACCGCGAAGTTGAGAAATAATTGAACTACCTGAAGCTTCGAAAACACTTCTTGAGGGTGGATCAGACCACCTTTGAACGCCCATCAGCGGTCCTCTGCATTTGTGGCCACGTGGGCTGTATCGCCCATCGTTCCGTCGCCGCCTCCGCTACTTCCATCATTGACCAGCTGTCAAAGACAGGCGTGTCGGAGCGCCAATCTTGACCCACCATCCATCGCCGACAGTTCGCCTCACGCCGACAGCTCGCTCCACGCCAACAGCTCGCTTCATGCCTACAGCTTCTTGTCAGGGCGCGCGTTCCCCGCTCCCTCTCGGCGCCCTAAACTCGGAAACACCCCACACTTTCGAATCTAACAACTTGATTGGATAGTTCGTTACAGAAAGGGCTACCGAGAGCCGAAAGCCCGCGCCCGCCGAAATTGGTTCCTCTGGCCCCGCTCGAGGCAGAACGGGTTCTTAAAGGACAACGAACCGTGATTTCGTCTCTTTCTTTCCTCAACAAGTGACCGATGAAAAGAAGCACCTCCGACACTATGTCTTCAAAGAACGAATACACCGTCAGTCCTCCTCGCCCCTCTGGCTTTGTCCTTGAACGATTCTGATCCCACCTTTGCCTTGCCGGTCCCACGCAGGTCTACTTTAAGACCGAGCTCAAGCAGACTGATCTCGACAAGGTCAAGAACGAGATTCAGAAGAGCGGCGAGTGAGTCGCTGCCTCCGGCTCCATTCCCTCCCCTCAAAAGTTCCCTCTCCGACGCTGGCTGACGTGTACACCTTTCGTTTTCGTCCCTCCTTCCTCCTCGCAAACCCCTACGCAAGATCACCAATCAGTACAACAACCAGTACAAGAGCCTCGATGGCAAGTTCAACGAGGTGACCAAGCAGAACTTGTCCAAGTACGACTTTGTCAAGGAGATTAGTACGCGTTTCCTTTTGCTAGTGAACGTCGGGATATCAAAGCTGACAAGTGTGTGCTTTCTCTGGCGCAGAGAACAAGTGTATGTGTGCTTGTGTCACAAGGAAGAATTGAGTCATTACCCGGGCAATCTCTTGCAGAACATGGCAAAGCGCATGTGGCTCGACGGCAGGAATTCCAGTTGAAGTACCGTTCGTCGACGTAGCCTCTTTCTCTGAGCAACTGGAATCAAGTTCGGATTTCATCTGCTACCACTTTACGGTGAAGGACCACTTCTGCGTTTTGACGTCCGGTCGGCAAAGGCTCTTAGGTCAGATGTAGGGGGGGGGGGGGAAGGGGAGTGCTGACGTGCCGCCCGACCTCCCGCGTACCAAAGAGTTCTTCAGCTTGCTCTGACACTCTACCCACGTCCTCATTGATACATGACAAATCGTTCAAAGGTCAGTTATGGGGTCCCACGCCGAAGAGTGGGCGACGTGGCTTCTGACGCTTGAGTCGCTCCAGCGTCATTCACACACAGCTTCGGCGGTCGCAAATCTCCTCTTCGGCTTTCCTTCCTTCCCCTTCCCCTACTTCTCTTGCACACCTCTATTTATCGACAAGGAACAATGCCACGCTACATTGTGAGCCTTGTCTTTGTCTCAGCTTTCTATAGTAACATCCAGGCTAACGCGTGGCGCTCTTGTCGTTCGTCCTCGCAGGTTAGATTCAAGACTGAGGCGACCCCCGCCGACCGCCAAAGCATCACAGATGCCATTGAGGCTGATGGTGGACAGTATGTCCTAGAGCCATCCAACAACAACTCCGTCTCTTCCCGCTGACTTGAGCTCCATTCGCACCATCCGGCAGCATTCACGAACAGCAGGCCGACTCGACGGGCTACGAGGCGACGTTCAGTGCTCCCACTATCTTAAACGATCTTCCTGGAAGTGACATGATCGAGAGTGTTGGTATGTCAACCTTCGTGTGCTGTGGAGGGCTTGACGCTGGTTTTCGCGGATCGAACGCTCACGCTGACTGGTGCGCTTACCGTACAGACCAGGACTGAATGCTGCCAATTTATTGAAGAGGAGCTGTTAATAATTTAGACATGCAATGAGTTATCCGAGTCGATAAAGGCAAACCTTTATCTGAAACGGTGGAGCCTGAAGCTTGGAGAGGTCAATACGTGGCCTAGTAGTCTTGCGAAGGGCTCAAACGTGTCCACAGCCGAAATCCACTGACTTCTGAAGATCTCGACGCTCTCTCCCAGAACCCTGTTCTACCAGCTTGTGATATAAAAGCACAAGAACGCTGACGTGGTCAAGCCTGGCAATCGCTGACTAAGCTGCCACTGCTTCCCCACTCCGCCTCGCCTCGCTCGCCTTGCCCTCCTCCGCCTCACACCTCGCACCATTATTCGCACGACTCTTCGCCGTATTACCACTAGTTCTACTACAATGTCGTACAACTCCTACATCGTACGTTTGCCTCCTACTTTGCTTTCACTTCCAGCGAGCTGACAGGACCCGGCCTCGCAGGTGACGTTCAAGAAAGAGTCGGATTCGTCCCTCGCCACCGTCGGAACCCTGGAGGAACTGACCTCGAAAGTCGAGTCTTCTGGTGGAAAGTGCGTCTTATTCCTCCCATCCTGTTCTTCCCTTGAACGAGCGAGAAGCAAACAGTGGCGCGGGTTCGCTGACGCACTTCGCGGTTCCTCCATGACAGGATCGAGCAGCGTTACGACAGCCGGATCATGCGCGGTTTCGCCGGACAGTTTAGTGAGGATCTGAGGAAGGAGTTCGAATCGCACGAGGCGGTCAAGTTCGTTGGTGCGTCCTCTCGCTCTCGTCTGGCGTACTCCCCGTCACGCGACTGGACTTGCGTGGGGCGGAAGCTGATCTACGTCGCCGAACACAGAGCCGAACGGGAGCGTGAAGACGCAGTAGAGTGTTGTCAAGATAGAGAGCAAGTGGATGTATTTCCTTTTGTTGTCATTCAAGTTGTTGGATCAGAGAGTCACGGCGGCATGCGGCGATGGGCTGAAAGGAGCTGACGTCAGCCAACATCTCGCTCCATTCGCCCCTCAAGGACACATATGTGCAGATTGCATCTCATTTGTGAGCAAGGTGGGCAAACCGACCCTTGGGCACCGCTCGAGGGGTTACACCGCCTTCCCAAGCCATTCTGATCGCGCATCGGCTGGATCAGCTTTCACGGAGGATGAGCAGCTGTTTACTAGCCTTTCCGCCCTGCACATCTTCCTCCAACAGTTCTTGAAGGGCGCTTTAGCTATTCAGGGTATTCCTATCAATCAGCACTGAACGTGATTGCCACTTCAAGTCGTCGGCGACGTGGCTGTATTCTGCTTCTTGAGTCCAAAGACGCAAGCCCAATGTCCGCATTCCTGAGTGCTGCATCCTCGACGCCTTTGCAGAGATTTTCATGTCGAGCCTCATGTATGAAAATGATATATGGGCTGAAAAGGAGCGCACCGGATCCCGGGTGCGAATGGGGCTGTGTTTCGGAGGGCCGCGGAGGGGAGTGCCCGTCTGGATCTCCTTAGAGACGGCCCCTGGCTGAAAAGTTATTCCTTCTCTTCTGTATACACCGAACATGTCGACTTCTCACGTTCCAGCTCAAGGAGGATTCAGCCAGCATGTCTACATGGCCGCTCACGCGTCCAGCCGTGGTCCGCTTCTTTCGTATGACCAGTTCCAAACGATCGATGGAATTTGTGCGTTTTCCAGCTACGAGTCCAACGGAAAAGCTTTACTCACTCCTCTATGTGGATGTTAGTAACGCGGTATCGTGGTCAGGAGCTTGCTAAGCTGAATCGCGATTGGAATCCTGCCACGAGTAAGTCTGGTCTGATTGTGCGCTTGCTTGGAGAGACGGCTGTAGTGACCTGAAAGCCCGCCATAGATTTTACGCCTCCACCTGGTTACCGGTATGACTATCTGCTGGGCGAAGGAAGCGTAAGGGAGTGAAACTAGGGTTGGAGGAGTATGAGAGCTAACGTAGTCTCTCCGCAGTTTGGGAAAGTCTACCATGCAAGTCCAGTACTCTGTGTCCATCCTGTGTACAAGAACTGATCTCTCGCAACAGGGTAGCCTGATCAACGCTCACCCGCCCCAAGTATACGCCGTCAAGGTCCTCAAAGACCCCAACCACTTCACCGTCGCGACGGAAAGCATGATTCTCCAACATCTCCGCAACTACCCCCACCACAACGTCCAATCCCTCCTCCACGGTTCCTGGGAGTTTCCCCTTGCTCCAAACCCAGACCGATTTTTCATGTTTGAAGTCGTCAAGTTCAACCTTCACGAAGTCATCTCCGCCGCTAGACCCCAGTGGGGCGTCCTCGATCCCAGGATGGTCAAGAACTTTACGAGACAGATCATGCTCGGGTTACTACATCTCAAAACCGGAGGCGTTGTCAACAGAGACATTAAGCCGGACAACATCTTCATCGTCGGTGACTACGCCAGCGGGTACACGCTCAAGATCGCGGACTTTGGTTGTGGTTACATAAAAGACCAGCTACCCGACGGCGGCGTCATCTACTTCGTAGGGAGTCCAGGCTTCCTCTCGCCAGAAGTATGTCAGTGGGTGGCACAGGGACAGGTTTATTGGACTCCCGCGGTGCAAGAGCCGGAGGCTGGGATCGTCCAAGATGGATTGGGGTTCCCGTTTGCGGCGCACCCATCGAGGGACGCTTGGGACGCCGGATGCATCCTGGCGCAGTGCGTGTCAACCTGAGCTCAGTAAATGAGAAGAAGCATGTGCTAATGAGCCTTTTCATGGTAGGATGCTTACGTGCTCCAAAGAACCATTCTTCGAACAACACTTGTTGAAGAGTGATTCCAGATTGGTCAAGGCAACCAAGTCGTGGAACGCAATTTCTGGGAAGCTGGTGAGAATTTCTCATTTCTTTCCTTAAGTAGTTGATTTGATGACAATTCACCGACATAGGCCCATGACGTATTCACGACGGACTGGACAGTGTTCGCATCGTTACCGGCCGAGGTACGGCAAGCTCTCCCATGGGCCCTGCGACAGACTTTCGGTGAGTGAACAACATTGTCTCTTTTGGTACAAGACTATTCACCGACAAGTTCCCCCTTTTATGTTCCAGGCCACTCGGCGTTCCACCTTCTCGCAGGGTTGCTCACGGTCAATTTCGCGCACCGCACGACGCCAGAGCAGGCGCTCATGTCGGCCTATCTTCAGGACCGTAAGAGTTTTGGTTCGTGCTTCAAATAAAAAAGTATTGCTAAGTCGGTTCACCGTTCTAGTCGCGCCGCCTGGTGACTACAGTCATGTGCCCTTCCACTCGCTGTCCAAGTTCCACCCGAGTGGACGTGGCAACCATCGGCTCGCAGCATGGAAGTGAGGGGTGGTGAAAGGGTTTCTAAGTCATGTCATGAAGCAATTACTAGTATGCACACTTTCGTGAGGCCAGTGCTTGTCTTTGCCTGCTGTTACAGTAGACCAGGATGCGGCGCCACGTGGCGAATTCCGAGAGGGCCACAACTTTGAGCGCCCGTTCGAACGAACCATTCCTTCAACTGCTTTAACACTTTGTTTCGCAAGAAATCCATGTTCCAAAGGTGCAGCTGTAATCTGTCGACACTTGTTCCGACGAGGTTCGTCGGAGGGCCTGGATCTAGACCTTTTTTCTCGCTGTTGGCTGAGAATCCCCCGCGCTCGCGCGGCGCAGGTTTGGTTGGCCTCCATCCACGACGACGGCGACGACGACGATGGCGACGACAACGGCCGACCCCGAGCCAGCAGCACTACCAGACGCACCACCAGTCATCCCCATTCCCGTCAGTCCTTCGCTGTCGTCTGCGAGGCGAGCGCGCGAGGGATAGGAGCTCACTGTTGACCCTCGCCGTGCAGATCACACCGAGTTCGACGACGCCGACGGTGGAAGCATCCTCAGAGCTCAACTCGCCGAACCCTGGAGCAAAGCCAGCGTCGCGCCCAGCCAAGGCGTCGAGGACGAACACGAACGAGGAGGGAGCAGCACCGACGAGCGAGAAGGAAGCGGAGAAGGAGCAGCCGCACGACGAGTCTGAAAAGTCGAGGACGTCGACGCCGCCCAAGCCGACACCACCACCAGCGACACCATCGAACAATGCTCAGCAGACGGCGCGCAAGAAGCCGCAGAAAGGGTTCCTCGCGTCCCTCTTCTCGTGTTGCGTCTCCTCGGCGGCGTACGACGAACCCCCACCATCCAAGCCCGCCGCGTCCACTTCCACCGCTCCTCCCGTAACATCCACTCCTGCCACCACTACCACCCCTGCACCAACACAGACCGCCTCATCAACCGAGAAAGCGTCGACGCCGGCTGTCGTCACGCCGAAACCGACGCGAGAGGAGGACGCAGAGGAGGGCGACCTCTCGCTCTCCGCTTCGGCCAACACCCCGTCAAGCGGAACGGTCCTGCCAGATGAGGAGACGGAGGGCGTGACGTCTGGCGCCGTTATGCCGCCAGGAAAAGAGACGCCGCGGAAGGCCCACAGACGCAAGTCGGGCAAGAACCCGGCGGGCACGGAGGGGATCATCACCTCCGTCCAAGCGCCTGGTGTTGGGGGTGGAGCGATTCGCATGGGTGCTGCGGGAGAAAGTAGCGGGGAGAGTAGTGAGGAGGATGAGGAGGAGGATAGCGACGACGAGGACGAGGAGGCGCTCTTGATTGCGAGAGGTGGGGTTGGGATCCCGATAGGCGAGGATGGAGAGGAGTGCCCGTTGTTGCCCAAGTTGGAGGAGGGCGAGAAGAAGAAGTGTTTGGTGTTGGATCTGGACGAAACGCTCGTGCATTCGAGCTTCAAGGTGCGTTCTTTGGTTGGCTTTGGTGGGAGGCCTTGTCGCAGTGCGGGGGAGCTGATCCACGCGGGTTTGGTGCATACCTACAGCAAATGGCGCACCAGGCGGACTATGTCGTGCCGGTAGAGATTGAGAACCAGTACCACAATGTCTACGTTATCAAAAGGCCGTGCGTAGAGTCCTTTTGCGTCTTTCGGGTATCACCTTCTGACTGCACCCTTGTTTGTTTACAGTGGAGTCGATGGTCAGTCACGCGCCTCTCTTCTCCACACATCTTT
Organism: Pseudohyphozyma bogoriensis; assembly: GCA_024364755.1. Classification (NCBI taxonomy): domain Eukaryota; kingdom Fungi; phylum Basidiomycota; class Microbotryomycetes; family Chrysozymaceae; genus Pseudohyphozyma; species Pseudohyphozyma bogoriensis. Next base: position 30,114 of record JALBUQ010000154.1, read on the forward strand.
TGCGAGCTGACATTCCATTCGATCATCACAGCATTCTTGAAAGCCATGGGAGAGATCTACGAGGTCGTCGTTTTCACCGCTTCGCTCTCAAAGTACGCCGACCCGGTACTGGACCAGCTCGACGTGCACCACGTCGTCAAGCACCGTTTGTTCCGTGAGAGTTGCTACAACAACAAGGGTAGCTACGTCAAAGTGCGTTGACTGTGTTCGCTAGATGAGGAAGCGGGCGTTAAGCTGACGGCGATGTGCGTGATGTAGGACCTTTCCCAGCTAGGACGCGAGATGGCGGACACGATCATCATCGACAACTCGCCGGCCAGTTACGTCTTCCACCCTAACAACGCTGTGCCGATCTCAAGCTGGTTCAACGACCCGTAAGTCTTTTCTGCTGATCTGTCGTTGACACGATCGATTAACGCCTCTCTTCACGCAGACACGACACGGAGTTGACTGACCTCGTGCCTTTCCTCGCTGACTTGGAGCAAGTCGACGACGTGCGAGGCGTCCTCGATCAAGGAACTTACCAGCTTCTTGCTTGATTTCCGTTCCTCCACTTTCGACTCTTGGCCTTCCTTCGACCCTCGCAGTGGTCTGCTTAATCCCATCCCACAACACCCACTGACGACCATTCAGGATACCCTTACCCTTCTTCTCCATTGATCACGTACATAACGCTCACTCCTACGAGGACCTTTAGTCCCATCTCTTCTTTACTTCATTCCTCATTGCCTGCGGCACGAGTTCTCGGTTTCTTCCCCAGCTTGTCATATATATCTTGATTACGTCTTCGCTTTCTCTAGTTACCCTCTCCTCCATATTTTGTAACGAGTCTTTTTCTTTCCCTTCTAGTGCTTCGAGCACTCGGCTTTTCCAGAGGAGATTCGATTTCGTTGCTGTTGACCTGTTGAACACCGCCACCGCTCGTCTGTGTGGATCCTCCTCGCGGAGCGGAGGTCGGAGCGCTTTAGAACCCTCCTCCCTACTTGCCTTTCTTTCGTGAAGCACAATCATGTCGCGCTATCCTTTTCATCACGATGATCACGGTCACCAGCAGCTCGTCCTTTACGCGTGGGGCTCCCTACTACCTTTTGCTGCTTTCGGAGTCCTGACGCGACCCCGCTCCTCTTCTTGACCCTGTGTCCCCAGTCCCCCTGCGGTGGCCCTCACAGCTGATCAATGGCATACCGTCGACGACTGCGTCTACTCTCTGAAGCTGGACCTCAATTACCTCTTCGAAGCGATGTACGCCCGTCGACCTCAAGACCGGGGACCGGGCGTGGGATACCCGGAGGAATCGCATGGAGCGGTTTGGGTCGCAAAGGAGTTGCTAGGGAGGAGGGTGTTGAAGACTAAGAGTGATGTTGAGGGGTTAGTGAGTGATTTGGGAGGGGTTGAGAAAGGGTGGCAGGTGGGGGAGCGGGGGGAAGTGAGTAGAGGGAAGGGAAGGAGGGGGTTGATGCTTTCGTTGCATGAGGTGAGCGGGGTTCTGGGACCTCGAGCTTTCCGTTGTTCAAAGGAGCGCTTATTATTTCTCTTTCGCACTGTCCACAGATAGCTCGCTTCGTCCACTTGTTCCCAGACGGGAATACCGCCGAGTGCCTCAACAAGGTGTATGCGTCAATGTGGTACTTCCAGCAGCTGTCGATGGTCGTGAATCTTCGGAACGGAAGCGACAGTGTAAGACCAGATCCTTTCTCCGGCTTTTGACACGTTGGATTGAACCATGGGGTGAACTGTACAGCAAATGCTAAATGACGTGTTGAGATGGATGCAAGCGCCGAAAAATGATGGAGTGAGTCTTGTTTTTTGGCTGCCGGTTCCTCTGGAGTAAAACTCAAACAGCATCTGACGCTCCCCTTTGTTATAGATGGAAGACAGGCTGAGGCAGCGCGTAGCTGGTGGGCAGCGAACAGTCGGCGTGCCAGCTTCCGAGTATGCTGTTGTTGCACGTCCAAGGGCTGAACACTCGAGAAGACGCTGAGCGGGTGGCTTTCTCATGCCAATCTGAAGTAGAACTGCCACAATAAGATGTAGAAAGGTGCGGAATTCTTTTGAGGATTCAAGTGACACGTTACAAAGCAGGTGCAGCGTCGAGAATGATGAAGTACATGTCCCTCAAGTCGCGGAAGTGGTGTCGCACGGTTCTCAGGGTCTTCTTGTCCAGCTCGGTCTGCGGCATGGAGTCAGCCAAAGGCAGAATTGAAAGTGGTCGGAGGCTGAAACTCACGAGAACGCGAGAACGGTCATCGGATGGTGCCGAAATGCTGAACGAAGGACCGTGACCACGTCAGCTCTACTCTCGCGATGTCAAAAGAGAGTGGAACGCACGTCGAAAGGTTGAAACTGACTCGAGCTGAATAGTACTTGAATGGGATGTCCATCATCCTGTGGCCCAGGCATCGTCAGCCCGGAGAAGCGCGGAAGGGAAGCGTAATAGCGAGGGCGACGCACGATTGAGCAGCGTCGACAGCTCGCGTGAGCTCTTGGATACAGTCTTCTGCCGACTAGCGCACCCCATCAATTAGTATTTCTCCCCTCAAAAAAAGATAAGAAACCGAGGTCGACATACCGCTTCCTCACTCGACCCCTCCGGTAACCTCCTCAGCACCAACGACAGCTTCAGGTTCGACGCAACCTCCGACAATTCCTCCAACTCTTTCTCGAGTGCGCTCAGCGCTTCTTCCAAGCCCGATCTACTGCCACCCTCCTTGATCTCACTCGACGCCCGCTCGACATCGCGCTCGTGCTCGCGCTCCTCCCCACGTGACTCGGACGACTCGCGCTTTCGTTTCTTCTGAGGTGGCTCGTCGACGCCCTCGTTGTACTCGAGCAGCGCTTGAGATGTAGATCCGTCGCGGTCGTGGAGGGCCGACGAGTTGAAGGGAGAGATTGGGTCGTCGAACGAGTCGAGGAGGGACGAGAGCGAGAGGATCTGTCGTCACGCGGTCGGCCGTTCTTCGTCAGCTCGTCGCTTCGACTCGTGCGAAAGGTGAATTGCTCACTTTTGATGGAATAGTGTGAGCGATGGTTTGGTGCGCCTCTGCGTGAATCTGTCGAGAGTCGCGATGAACGAGCTCAGCTCGGGGTCAGAGGACGCGACGACGACGAGCGCTGGCTGGGGAACGGACGTACCTTGGCGGTGTGCGTCGACAGCGATGTAAGCTGTGGATTGAATAATCCGAACATGAATACTATGCGACGATTCTTGCACGAACAGAGGTGATGGCGGGAGGCTGAGCGGCGGGAGCTCATCGCGCGCGGAGTTGAGTCGCCCAAGTCGCTTGGAGGGAGCCACGTCAGCTTTGTTTCATCCGCTTCTTTTTTCGATCAATCGCATCATGTTAGAGTAGCATTGGTTCATGGCTGGTTCGCTGCGTTATGCGCTTGACAGACTGCATAAATCTCCTCGTTGTCATCATTCCAGTCCTCTCACTGAGCCTGAGGGTGCCAGTAAGTCACGCCAGGAATAGGTCCTGGAGTGGGAACGGTAGTTGGGTACGCGTAAGCAGTCTGGTACATCCGAGTCGGATCTGCCGTCGGATCTGGCATGTGGGCTGTCGAGGCGAACACGTATGGACCAGGGCGAGGACGCGGGTGCGAATCTGCTGTCGAGTCGAGCCGATCCGACATCCAAGCATGCCCCCTTTGCTGTTGCCGCTGCTGGAACCGTTTTTTGTAGGCGACGAAACAGACTAGTTCGTCCTGAATGTCTTGAAGACCCGTCTGAGGATGGTCTCGTTAATTCCTGACACAAGCACAAAACGGAACGGGAGTACCTCATAATCAGCGGGCCAAGCTGTCCACACACTGGCGAAAGCTTTGAATGATTCTCCTAAACCGACGATACAACGGAGGTAGGCTTCGTGCTCTACGTATCGAGTGTCAAACACCAGCTCCGCCAACTTGTCACGCAAACCTACTCAGCAGAGCTCTTGCCTTCCGCCGAAGAAAAAGACCAGAACTCACGCCACCAAGAGAGACAATCAGTCCCCTAGCTCGACTTCGATAGCTGATCGTCTCCCCTGGAACCAGCACCGGGCCACCCACACTACTCATCAAGTCCCTCGCCAAGTCTCGCACTCTTTCGTCATTCCGAAAGTCCCACAGCCGGATTTCCGACCCCTGAACGAGTACAGTCGCTCTTCGGAGACCCCTGATTGCCTCAAAAGGGAACTGAATATGGTTTGCGCTGAGCCACTTGGCAAATGCGTCCGTGAGTCGGTCAACGGAGATGATGCAGCTGAGGAGGGAGTCGAAAGCCGCGTCCTGGCTGGCGACCTTGCCGCGCGCCAATTTGCGGTCACTACTGGAGCGGGTCTAGGAGGGGAATAGGTTAGAGTCGTAGGAGATAGTCAAGGGCTTGTACTCTTTTACATCTAGTTCCTTGATAGCACTCATTGCGTCCTGAGTGAATCACATGGTTAAAGGCACGCGTCAGTGGCCAAGCTCTCCAGTCGCGAGGTTTGTATGTAGGGAAGCAAATTGGAAAAAGGGACATACGTCGACAGTGGAATCTTTCATCCTGAATAAATCGAGGAGGTCGGCGAGAAACAGCAGTGCCTCGTACGCAATGTCAAAGAAGCTGTCTTTTACCAACACGTCGCACTGAAATCGAGCTTCTTGAACGGCACTGCAGGCCTGCGGAGAAGAGGAATCAGCTTCTTGCCGAAGCTATGTAGGCTATAAGCTGCTCACCGTCCCTTTCTAATGACCCTTGCAAGCCCCCAAGCCCTTCCTCTGCCCACGGACCTTAGTCCATGCTCACTCACCACCGAGGCTGGCCCAATTTCCTCCGCCAAATCCCTCGCCACGCCTCTCAACTGTTTCTCCACCAATTTCTCGTCCACATCACCTGCAGAGCTGACTATCCTCTGATTGACCTGAAGGAGTTTCGCTGCCGTCTGGAGCGCTCGGAAGGCGTCGGGGCCATCGACGGTGATGTGGGCGGCGGAGAGCGAAGGGGAGAGCGTGGCGGAGTGGAGGCGTTCAACGAAGCGTCGTAGTAGTTTGTAGTCCTTTTGAATAGTGGCGATACGCTTGGTGGAAGAGGAGGAGCTGGGTATCGGATGTCCGGGCGGTGTGGATTAGCTCTGGACGAGAGAAGAACAGCAAGTGGCAGGAACTCACCTTGCCATGGCCGTCGGCAATTGAGAACTTAAGGCTTCGCCTCGTGATTAAAGCTAAAGCGTGAATGAGGTGACTTGTAGCTTCGACTCTCACACATCACGAAAGAGGAGAGTGTCGGACTGGATGCCGGCCGCCGAAAGCCCTCCGCGGTCAGGAGACGTGTCATGGGCGCCGTCCGAGGTGTACTCCTAGTAGGTCTAGGGTCCCCTGTAAAAGGTTCGAGCGTCGGAGTTTCCGAACCGGCGTGCGAGTGACGGGACGGTGGAGGAGGCGAAGCCACGTGGTGCCCCTTCTGCTTGAGGGCGTTCCACGGCCATCTGCACTCTGATAGCGGTCCAAAGCTCTCGAAACGCCCTTATGGTGTTTGTCAAAGGTGTTCTTTTCAGGTCTACTGTGTCGTATAGCCAGAAGCAAAAAGAAGATCAGTCTTGAGCCCCTATGTTGGCTGGTTTTTTTCGTCCACCCTGCCCTCCCAGGTCTCGCTCCCCAAGGTGTTGCTCCTCCCTCCGTCCGCTCACGGCACCACCAAAACAAACAACCGCTCGGCCGACGACGACGCGACGAACGACGATGGACGGCGCACTCGACCCTTCGCTCGCTGCCCTGCAGCTGCCTCTGCCTTTCTACGACGATCAAGGTGAGCCACCATCCGCCTCGTCGTCGTCTTGTCCCGAGCTGCTCGCGTTCGCTTGCGATCAAACGAGCTCGTTGCTGCCAAAAGCCTCCCTCCTGGCCTCGTTCTTGCGATTGTTCAAAGCAGAATAGTGCAGCATTGCTGACGATCCCCTTTCTGTGCCCAGAAACAGAATGGAACCCAACCGAATCACTCCGGCTCGACCATCTCGTCTCAAAGTACGGCGCGCACAACTGGGCCGCCGTCGCCTCTGAGATCGAAGGTCGCTCGCCTGAGGACTGCCGTCTCCAGTGGCTCAGGGTCAACACGGCCGCAAGTGCTCAAGGGAGGGAAGGCGACATCGACGTCGAGGCGGCGGCGGTCGCGGTTTTGGGCAGCGGCGGAGCGTTCGCGAGTGGATTTGGGGCTGGGTCGGGGTTGGGAGGGGCTGGTGGGAAGAACAAGGGGAAGCAGAGGGCGGTGGAGGATCTGCAGGTCGGTGAGTGGCATTCCTTGGAAGCGCGTGCGCGAGCGCGTTGTTTGTTTTCTGGGAGGGGGACGAAGAAGCTGACCTGACGACAATGGCACGGAGCAGGCGATATTCCAGTCGGTGACATCAACATCCACTCTACCGACGCTCATGATAATGTAGGATGGGACAGTACGTTCTTTTCTTACCAATTGGCGTCCAGGAAGCTGAGGTGCGCGTGTTTACAGCGACTGGGCACCACCACGACACGGCTTCGTTCCTCAACGATACTATTCAGCAGCACTTCCCTACGCCCGCTCAGGTCGCTTCGACCTCTCACCACATCCCTTCACTCTCCGCTCAACCTTCAGCCGAAGTCTCTGGCTCTCCAAAGCCGAAGGAAGGTGCGCTCCATCCCTACCTTTTCAAAAGCTGTTCTCCTTTCATGCTTACCTCTCCTTTTCTCCCTTGTTTGTTAGCTATACCGAAAAAGAACTGGTCAGAAGAGGAAGACAAGCGCTTGCTTCGACTCGTGGACGAGAACGGACCGCGGGAGTGGGCCAAGTTGGCCAGGATCTTAGGAACGGGCAGGACGGGACCGAGTTGTTGTGCTAGGTGGTGCAGGCTTGCTGGACCGAAAGCTGGTGTGTTATATTTCTCGTTGATAAGAGGGGTGAGGCGCTGATGATAACTTGCGGCGTCGTTAAGGAGGGACCAACGTGTCCGACGACCCGAAGCAACCGACGCTCAGCTCTAATGCTGTAGCCTACCAAGGTGCGTTTTTCTCGTTGCCTTCTGCACCTTGAAGATGTCAACTCATTCTTTCTTTCGTGACACTAGCCATATCAAAAGGCCCTCGCACGAAGTGGAACAAATGGACGCCAGCCGAAGACGCCGAACTCGTCGCCCTCGTCGAAGAGCACGGACCGAAGAACTGGCACTTCATCTCGTCGCATATGAGTACTGCCCGTGGTGGTGACTCGTGTTGTGGGCGATGGATGCACTACCTCCAGCCCAAGACGCAGAGGGTTGTCGAGGATGGAGTGGAGATCGAGAGGCCAACCCGTGAGTGTTTTCCCTTCCAGCTCTTCCTACATTTACAGAGGCACTGAGCTGCCATACTTGCTGCAGCGAAATCGAACAAGAACGCCGCTCATCCTCGCTGGAACGCCGCAGAAGACGCGCAGCTCACTATACTCAAGCTCCAGAACAGGGACGAGAGCTGGGCTTTCATTGCTGGTGCCATGAAGCCCCCGAGAACAATCGGGAGCTGTAGAGCGAGGTGGACGCAGAAGGTTTTGTTCAAGAATCCTGGTGGGTTGCGTTGATTGGCTCGCTGAGGGAGAGGAACTGATGAGGGTTGACGTGGCAGATATGCTGGAGCCTGGCAAGGCGGAGGGATACATCGAGCAGGCCAAGAAGACTATCGAGAACTACAAGACCGGATACGGCGATGACGGAGAAGAGGATATGAATGTCGGAGAAGGCGAACCTGTCGACGGCGATGTCGATGGCGAAGATGGGTCATCAGGCGTCGAAGGCATTCCTGTGGAGTCATCAGAAGGTCACGGGCTCCGCGGTGTGGTGGTGGATCCACTTCTTGTGGATCTTGGTGGAGGTAGTGGGAGTAAGGCAAGGAAGGGCAAGTCGAGGGAGAAGGATCTGCCTGTGCATAATCGACCAGCGGCGCCGGTGCATCGTCCGACTAGTTGGATCGATTCGCAAGGGAATCGGAGGGATAAAGGTTCGTCTCCTCTCTATCGGAGGGACGTTTTGCGAAGGATGGCTGCTGACGTTCAAGTGCTGTCGTAGCTTCCGAGCCGGTCCAACTCGAGCCTGTCGGTCCCGTTGTTCTGACGCCGCGTGAGGAGAATGGGGAGGAAGGAGAGCCGGAAGCCGAGGGTGCGCCGCTTTCACCGATCTTCCGAGCCTCACACATTCATTCTCAACTAATGCTCTTCTTACAGTCTACTCCACGCCTGGAAAGTCCGCCATCAGACCCTGGACGGAGACCGAGGAGGCGCACCTCATTCAGCTGGTGGGCATGCATGGAAGGAAGGGGTGGGTCAAGATTGCGAAGGAGATGGGAACTGGTAGATCAGCGGCAGCGGTCAGTGCTAGGTGGCAGAGATTGACTTCTAAAGGTGCGTGCTGTGTGTGGTTACGGTGGGGAGAGGGGTGGCGCTGACGAACATACTGGCATTGGCAGAGAATAAGGAGCCTGAGAAGAGGAAAGACGGTGAGTCGAATATGGTGACCCTGCCTTCGAAGTAATTCTGATCTGTTCTTTCTTGCTAGGCGGCGCCTCATCAAAGGCGGGCAGCTGGAAAGCATGGACGCCAGAGGACGACGCGGAGCTCAAAGCCCAAGTCACGATTCACGGCAAGAACAACTGGAAGCTCGTAGGCCAGAGTTTATCGAGCCCCAGGAGCGAGTACGCTGCGAGCTCAAGGTGGTACGACCACATTGTTAAGAACGCGAGTGTGCTTGGTGAGTTGCCGTTTTGAGGGGTGGGTGGGGAGTGAGGAGCTGACACGTGGTCTTTATCTCTAAGCCAACCTGGATGGGGAGCCGAGTGGTTTGTCTCTATCGGCTCAAGTGGCTTTTCCGCCATGCTGATATACTCTTGGCACTTTACTAGAGGCCGACAGAGTTCTCCTCGCGTCGAAGAGGCGATGGACGCCTGAGGAAGACGCCGAACTTGCCGCCCTCGTTCAAAAGCATGGTACGTTTGCGTCTCTGATGAGTCCTGTCTCCAGATCTCACCTATCACTGCGACAGGTGCTCAACGCTGGACCGAGATCGGCAAAGCTATGTCCTCTGGGCGCCCGGGAACCGCTTGTCGCCTTCGCTGGCTCAACTACATTCAGCACAATCGTTCGTCTCCTCTCCACTTTTGCATCCATTGAAATTCTGTTGATTCCATCGCCTTCATAGTTGGAAAAGTCCTTACCGCCTCCACTTCGACCCTCTCCGGTCTCCCCGCCGACCTTCACGTCGATCCCACTCTTGGCGAAGTCACGATGGAGCAAGTCGTGGAAGCCGCGACGTTGCACGCTCTTGGGAATCAGCAGCCAGAGGAGGCCTCGACGTCTGGCGAGAAGAGAATGCTCGATTTTGATGTGGATGTCGACTCGGTGTACGTCGCGGAAGTTTTCCTTCGTCGTTGTGCTTTTCGCTGTGAGGTGCTGACCCGGTAATTTCCCGGCGCAGTGATCATGAGTCGCACAAGAGACAGCGGCTCTTTCACCCTGAGTGAAGATGTGTAAATCATCGTGTAGCGTCATCGTACCTCCCCACTACTCCTGCTGTTGTCTCACATATTCCTCTCTCTATCTCCCAATCAACGATGATGCAACGTTCATAACATCCTACCTACCGCCCCTCTCTACGCCCAACAGGGTGGTGCAACGTCCTTGACCACATCCCAAGCCTTCTCAACAGCCTTCACGGCTTCCTCGTCGAGCGGACCTTCAGCCAGAGCCGCGAACGAGTCTTCGTACTGTCGGATTCGCGAGCCACCGAGGATCACGCCATTCCTCACCTCTCCTTTTCTGCTGTCGGTGAAAGGAGTAGCAAGGGGAGAGTGGAAGACAAGCCATTGCAGAGCGACGCTTGGAGTGGTGACCTTTCTCGAGGCGCAGAAAGTGACGAGGGCGTTCATCGCCTACTCGTTGTTGGTGGAGAGGGGTCAGGAAAGTGCGGGAAGGAAGACGTTTAAAGGGAGGAAAGGGGGACGAACCTCGTACATCTCGTCATTGCGATACGTCGAGATGAACTTCTGCGACAAGTCGAAGCGACTGCCTTTGGCTGCTTTGTCGTCGGGAGCAAGGAGCTTGCCGGAGAGCATCCCGCCCGCGAGGGGTCTGAGTGGTTGCAGCCATATCCACGTGTCAAGAAGCAGCCAAAGAACGGTCAAGAAGTGGACATACGAAAATTCAACGAAAGAGATGTTGTGCTTCCTGAGCATCGGGAAGAGCTCGGTGTCGGCTCGGCGGCAGAGCGCGTTGTATTCTCCTGCTCAACGGACCGTCAGTGGGATCGCGGAAGGGGGAAGGACTGGCTAGCCTTCACGCACCCTGGTAGACCGCCGGCACGATCCAAGAGTTCTTCTTGCAGAGCTCAACGATGGTCTCTACTTCCGTCGCGGTATAGTTTGATAGCCCGAGCTGGACGGAAACCGAACTCAGGTCAGCTTGGCTGCTGGCTAAAAACCTTAATCGAGGGAGATGCATACTTGGTTAAAAGTCCCAACTTCATAAAGCTCGTTCAAGGTTTTTAAAGTGACTTCGAAAGGCGTGCTCCGATCCGGAGCATGGAGGTACAGCGTATTGATCTGCCACATCGGCACTACACGTCAGCTACAACCTTCTCCTTGTCACCCACCCCAACTCACCCTTGTCCCACCCAACGCTTCCAAACTCTCTTGCACGCTCCTCCTCACCTCCTTCTCGCTATGCGGGTGATTCACAGCCATACTTCTCACTTTGGTGTCCACGATAAAGTCGAGCGAGTGGGTCGACGGAGTTCGGCCGATGAGAGCTTCAGAGGGGTCAGAGGCGTTCGGCGCGGGGTGCCTGCACCGCACGCCCTCCTTCAGCATCCATACCTAGATAGAAGTTTAGACAAGTTGAAGGCTCACGTCCTAGCCGTATCGATCCTTCGCAACCCATGCTCTTTAAACAGCGACAGGAGGTCGCCGAGCTGCTCCTCGTCGTGGAACGCTGCGAACCCTCCAGTGCCGAGACTGGCTCCGCCTAGAAGGAGCGACACGGGCAGCGAAGCAGGTGAAGTACTGGGAGTGGACATCGTTTGTGGATAGGTGATGAAGCAGAGGAAAGGTTCAAGACGAGGAAGACGGGGATTAGCACCTCGGGGGTAATAATGAAGGCGCTGGCGTCAGCTTCGGATCATCGGAGCGAGCGCTCCGGATCTCCGAAGGTCGGGCTTGTAAACAACTCTTACGAAAAAGCTCTTCGGGCTTTGGTAGCAATGACTGATCACAATCAAAAGATGTGCATTTTACTCAGCAATGGCTCGAGTCTACTGATGCGGAAAATTGCCACAGGCAACTGATTCTAAGAAAAGTATGGAAAGGGGGGGTACTGATGCGGGGAGATATAAAGTATGCTAAGCGAGAACGAAATGCCAAAAGTAGGGGTAGTAGTAGTAGTATGAATGCGAAGAACGAGATAGAACGAGGGTATCTTGCAGGGGAAAAGAAAACAAGAGCTAGCTATGCGAAACGTGGGTAAGGGGACAAGGATTACAGCCACACGGGGCTGGAGGGGTAATCAAGGTAGTTGATGGGGGGAATCCAGCTCCATCTCTTTTAGCGACCGACACGCTCCACCACCCTCCTAGGCCTCGTCTTAGGGTCCACCGGCTCGGTCCTCTCGCCCCCCTGAACGAGGTTATGCCAGTACAGCGTGTCGCCCCTCCTCAACCTCGTCGCCTTCTCCTCCTCGGCCCTCGCTCTCGCCGCCGCATCCCGCTCTGCTTGCCTCCGTTCCCTCGACGAGCGGTAGGCAGCATCCTTGTGCTCGCTTTCGGAAGCGGGAGGAGGGACAGGCGAGGCGGAGGGAGACGGGGAGGAAGAAGGGCGAGAGGCGGAAGGGACGTAGCGCGCGCCGGTGATGCCTCGCTCGCCGGGGAAGTACTCGCGCTCGGAGGAGACGACCTCGTTGTGGTGGAACACGTAGCGGTGGTGGTTGGCCGAGCGCTGGTGCTTTTGTACAGAGGCCTAGAAAAGAGATGGGGAGACGTTAGTCAGGGGTTTCGGAGAGCAGGCGGGTGGTGAGGAGGCAGGAACTCACGGTGCAACGCGCGCAAGGTTGGACGATGTGGTCTAAGGGGCGGGAAAGGAGAGCAGAAGAAAGAGATTAGCTTCACCTTCTCCTATCAAGAGCAAAAGCTAGAGACTCACAGCCAACGACCGTTCCACAACCATGACACCCCAAGCTCGACGTGAGGCAGTCGCACGTCCGTTCCGCATTGTCGCCGTTCGCACCCCTCGGTTCCGGCCAGATCGGGCCAGCGCTCGAAGGCGTCGCGTCCGTCGAAAAGAGCACGATGTTGGGCTTGAGGAGCAGGACGGCCTAGAGGGTTTGAAAAGTAGAAGCGGGTTCGAGAACAAGAAGATGGGAAGAGCGAGAAAGTCAGCGTTCCGGATCTCGTGACCTCTAATTAGAGCGCGCGCGCGCCCCCAGCTCGTGCGAGCACAACAAACACCCCAAGAAAACAAAACGCACCCTCATGCCGCGATCCGAGAGGAACTGGTCGCAAGTAGCACACCTGAGTACATACACCCTGTGCAATGGAGCTGGCGGTGGTGGAGACGGCGAGTGCGAGTGGTGGGAGCTCGACGAACCCGGTCGGCTCCATGACGCCGCCGAGGGGGGCTGAGGAGCTCCATCGCGGCCTCTAGGATCCCACTGCTGCTGCTGCTGGGGTTGCTGGCCCCGTTGGCGATAGAGCGAGCTGTTGTTGATGGCGTCCATCGCCCGGGCCCGCTGTTCCCGCAGAGAGAGGTAGGTCGTCTCGGCCTGGGCGTTCGCGTGAGAGTGATCGAAGCCGGAGGCGGAGGCGGCGGACGGGGTACCGGCGCGTTGGAGGAGCGCGTGCTGAGCGTCGGGAGGGAGGGAGGCGTACGTGTTGTACATGGCTTGTTGGAGCGAGTTGAACATCTCGAGACTCCGTTGGACTCGATGAGGGTCGCGCGAGGAGGACGAAGAGGGCTCGCGAGAGGAGTGCTCGGCAGAGGAGGAGGACGGCGGCGTCGAAGGGAGGTCGAGTAACGGGTCGCGCATTGGTGTTGGAGGGAAGCGGTGGAGGGGGGTGGGCGAAGTGGTGATGGAAGTGCAAGAGGAGGAGGTTGCCACCAAGAGGAGAAGGGCCGTTGGAACCGGCGGACGCGAAGGTACAGGAGGCGAGCGAAAGGGCGAAGCGGTGCGTGATACGAAGAGGAGCGCCTGTGAGTACGGCCACGCGAGTCGGGTGGGTCTGTGTGGTTTAGAACCGGTGGCGTGCGTTCGGACGATGTGGAAGGAGAGGAAGGGAGGGAGGCGAGGGGAGGGGAGGCGAGAGGGCAAGGAACCGAGAACAGAGACAAACCTTGGGGACGCAGTACCGGGCACCGCACGACCAGACAATTGCTCGAGAGCTCCTCCTCCGTCACGGCCCTCTCCCCTCGCCCGCCCGCGCTTCAGCTCCACACACCACACGGTTCAGGTCCAGTCCCCTTCCTCCCACGCCCTGATCCTTGAGAGAAAGAACGGCCCTGACGAGGCACGCTTTTAGAGTTTCATCAACCTGTCCATTCTTTTTTTTTTCCCGCCGCGGGAACGGGAAGCTTTGGCTCTCTGCCTGCCTGGCTGACCTGGTGGGCGCCCCCGCGCAAGGTTTCTGGCCTCTCGCCCGCGACCCTGAGGCTGTGCGTGCGCATTGTCTCACTGCCAACTTGGGACCCAATCAGCCCAGGCCTGGAAATCCGGCTCTTAGGGCGTTTTTTTTAGAGTTGTGAATCAGGTCCCGTGCCCCTCAGCAATTCCTGCCACGATGGGCGAGAGAACGTTCCGTTCAATGGAGCGCCTCCCCGAAAGGAAGGGCCAACGCGACCAGCCCGAAGCTCCAATCATCGCACGACGAAAGCCCAGAAATGGGGGTCTCAGTTCTCGACCACCGACGCACGCGACTCTTCCGACCCTGTTTTAGGTTATGAACTGCATTCCTGTTCCAGGAGCCCATGTCGTTTTCATTATGCGAGAGACACGAGGGCGACCTCGTGGCCTCGAGAACGTCACCTTCGGCTTCTCGCCCCAGACTCGACCGCTCCGTGTGCCTCGGGGAAGAACGTTCTGATCCTCCTTCCTTGGCAAAAGGACCACCCACCTCCTTGACACTCCCGTCGATGAACTGGAGCTTCGGGCGAGTGCGTGGCCACTCAATGCATCTCCGTTGGCTTCCCTAATCCGAGCAGATTCGGAACCCACGTTGGTTCTCAACCTGTCCAACCTCAGTCCAGAATGCACGACAAGCTGAAGAGGATCTTTCCGTCTTCTCCGTAAGAGATGAAGATGTTCCCGTGACGAGGAAAGCATCGTACGTGTCCGGCAACCGATCCGAAGCCTCCAGGGCCCAGGTCCTCCGCAACTCTGCTGCAGTCCTGAAGCAGGAACGCTGGACGAGAAGAAACCCTCCGGAGAATCACTTGACTCCAATGCAGTGTCTGTCGTGTGCTTGATCACACGCGGTGTATGTACTTGTCTCACAAAGAGAGAGAGAGAGAGGACCACGATCGCGCGACCGTGGTCCGCCCCTCCACCTCGCCAACTCGCCCGAGAAACCACGCCACGTAGGTGCCCATCGGTGCGGGCGCCCTTGGACCTGGTCCCTCTCTCTATCCCCCCTAGCCCGCTTTCCCTCCCCTCCCACCCTCGGAAACTCCCGACTACGTTCCGTTGCCCCCTTCTTGGCAGCTCTGGCGAAGCCGCCCGCCCGCTCGCTCCACCTGTTTCCTCTCGCGTGCCGTACCTCAATCATCCCCAAGCCCCTCAATCTGCCTCCTCTCCTCTCCACTCTAAAGCAGCACCGCACAGCCCCCCGCGACAGCCAACATCATCCCCACGGGTCCCATCATTCTCGCCCACAAATCCATCTCAATCCTCCCTGCCCCACTCGTCGTCCCACCCCCAGACGAGGTAGTGACAATCGCCGTCGAAGTCGGTGCTGGTCCCACCGTCGCGTAGGTAGGCCCTGACCCGCCGCCGGAAGAAGAGTTGGTCGAGTTGGGGTTGACGAGCGTGAGGTTTGTGAGGACGTAGCCGGACGAGAGGGCGGAGGTTCGGTTCGCGAGGATGGTAAGATAGGTTGAGTTGAGGGTTGTGGAGTTGAAGATGGTCGTGTTGGGTCCGATGGCACTGTGAGGAGACAGAACACGTCAGCGCGAGAGGGTGGACGGGGTGGGAGGAAGAGCGTACTCAAGAGACGAGATGATGGCGCTCTGGAACGACGCAGAGGAGGGAGCGTAGATCGGCAGTGGCTTGGTGTAGTTTCCATTGAGGTACGCTTCGTTCAACACACAGACCTATTCACCCGAAAATATTAGCTTGTTGCCTCTGCGGGACCTCCGACGGGCGCGCGCACTCACCTCACTCTTGTTGCTGTACAGAATCGCCGCCACAGCCCCCCTCGCAGCCGCAAGCGTGAAGATGTCGACGACCGTCGTGTTGACCGAAGTCGTGCCATTCCCATACGTGATCGTTCCGTTGCTCAACATCGTGCCGTTACCCGCAGAGACGGTACTGTTGCCGAGCATCGTCGAGTTGCCGCTCACGGCGCTCGCGTTGGTCGAAGCGACGGAAGCGGGGGACGAGTAGTTGGCGTCGCACGAGACGAGCGCTAGGAACGGCACTGGGGTGGAGGTCTCGTTCGCTGCTGTCGACTCGTTGAAGAAGAGGAGCACGCCCTGCGTCGTCCACTCGTGGTCAGCATCCGCCAGGAGCTCGAGGAAAGGAGGTGGAGGGAGCGTACGAGACTCGAGCTGCCGTTCGTTGCTGTGAATGCGGTGCCATCACCATTCTCGAGTAGTGACAAATCGCCTCTGAGCACATACAGCACCAACTTCAGCTCCTTCCTAGCCCGACTTTAAGGTTCAGAACCACGAACGCACCCTATTACTCCTGACCCGCCGTTGACCTGCCATGCCGCCTGGAGAGTGGCCGTCTGGTTGTCGCTATAGTCAAACGTCGTCGTTCCTGTTGCCGGCACAAAAGCGTGCACGAGGGGCTGGAGCAAGGCGAGGAGCGCGAATGGGAGGACGAGCATCGTTGCGGTTGCTGCTGCTGGGGCGCGAGGAGCGTTGTTGTGGCGGCGAGAAGACGAGCAGGAAGAGGCGGAGGGGAAGGCGACAAGTTCGTGTAAAGTATGGCGAGTAAGCCTGTCTAGAAAGTGTATATAGAGAGAAGTGAAGGGCGAAGCTGCGCGTGGTCGGAATCGGAAGCGGACGCAACAACTTGCGAGAAAAACTCGAAGCGACGCGGCGCACCGACGACGTCACTTGTGCGCGCTCGGGCTTGTACTGACACGTGGCTCTCGCTTCCTTTCTGGTTACGCCTTGAATTTGCTGATGTGGTACCAATTTGGACTGAAACTAGTTCTTTGTGCGCCGGCAGAAAGTTTGACGAGCTTAAGCCATCTTTTCCAGTCGCCGACGCTCCTCTACTCCTCCCATCACTCCTCCTCGACGACCTGCAGAGCACTGGCGACTATGGTTGCTGACACTGATGGAGCATGCGTTCAGGTTTGGGATCCAAAATTCACTCTGGCGAAGTCGTTATGGGAGACTCACGTTGTCTTTCCATCAACGTGTCGACCAGCTTGCCAGCTTGAGCGTCCCAGAACCCCGCGAACCGGAATGCTCGAATCAGCCTACCAGTCAAAATCAAATAAAAAAGACAAGATCAGCACAGCCCTCTGTCTCTTCCTTCCCGGCTGAAGTGCAATTGAAGGAGAACATAGCTCGGACGCACCAATCTTGGTCACACACCGGGATCGTGTCAAAGGCGTCGACCAAAGCCGGGCCCAACAAGTCGATCGACATGGTGAACAAGTGTAGGATTAGGAATACGTCTGACAAAGTCTTCGAATGTCCCTACAGCCAGCGGAAAAAAAGTGTCAGCTTCACCCAGGCGGAGAATGATTGCCCGTGAGCGTGACGAGATTCGAGAAAAGCGTGAACGCACCAACAACAGGCCCAACTTCCTCGCCATCCTCCCATATCCCAACCCAAACCTCTCTCCTTTCCTTCCACGGATTCCACTCCTAATCTGCAAACACCTCTCCGCTGCAAGCCCCACCGTAATAATCCACATCTCAACCCCAAACACCCGCCTCAGCACGCCCCACAGCCTCCCTCCCTCGTCCTCAGGTTGATCTCTGTCGCTTTCCTTCCCTTCTCCCAGCAGCTCCACCCAGACTTCATCCAGGTATGTCTCCATCTCCCTAATCGTCCCCCAAAACGCGTATGACCCGGCTCGTGTGGCAAGTTGGTGAGGGTTCGTAGCGGCGCGGGTGAGGAGGTCGTAGACGATAGCGTTGGGTGCAGCGAGAAGGTCGGAAACGGGAGGAAAGAGGACAGAAGTAGAGCTTAAGGCGTTACTGAGTGATTTAGGTAGTGACGGAGTGAGAGAGACGAGAAGAGGAGGGACGCGAGCTGCAGAGAGGCCAGAAAAGGCGCGGCGAAACGTCGTAGAGGAGCTGAGGAAGGAGAGGTTGTGATTAGTGAGCAATTCAAACAGGAGAGGTATTATATCTGCCTACAATGAAGAAGGCACGCCGAGGATCAACGACTCCAACGCTTCCCTGGTCTACCTCCACAACCACCACGTCAGCGTGATCCTCACCTTCGCACCCTCAAAAGTCCACCTCAACCTACTCACCGTGAGGAATAATGCCCATCTTTGCAACCATTCCTTCTCCTCAGTTGTGAGCTCATGCTTTCCCTCGTCATCTCCGTCCAAAAGCTCCACCGCCATCGACGCAGCCCACGCGATCGCCGCTCGCAGCTTCAACATCTCTCCCCTCTGCGCTGGGGGCTCACAAATCCGACTGACAAGGAAGATGACACCAATCCGTGCATATGTGTCCTCAATAGACGTTGGCCTCGTTTCTGTAGGCGAGGGAAAGGAAGGCGACACTCTGGGGGTTGCTGAATCCTTGGAGGGAAGAGAGTCGTCGTAAAGGCGAAAGAGGGAGGTCCGGATCCGGGAGTTGAGTGAGAGGAGCACCAATGACCTTTGCGCCCCGTAGCAAAGAAGTTGGCCTGGATTCATGGCGAGAGAAAGGTCTCCTAACTTTGTGGTGAGGGAAGCGATGGGGGCCGCGTGAACCCCTGTGATTAACTGCAGGACGACAGATCGTCAGCTTTCAATCTACAAAGCACCTTGTGGTTAAGTATGTTACGGAATGGGAAGTGAACTTGGCGCCAGCAGCGAGGTTGAGGAGGCTTAGAAGCTGCGGGCCAAGAGTGCACACGTCAGACCCCTCTTTGTCGAAACTTATCCAGCCCAGACCACCTTGACTATCTCCGAACAAGACGAAAGGCTCTTGATGTGTACGGAGTCGATCGAGAAAGCAAAATTGACGCTGTTGAGATGATCGAGGCCTTCCCGCCCGAGCTCGACTGTCGACAACCACCGAACCTTCATGAGTACCTTCCGCGATTCTGACCAAAGCTTGGAGGCACCACACACAACGCACCTTCAAGCTGACTCTGTACAAGTCTTTTTGCTAAACTCTCGCTCTTGACTCCCAGTAGGCCTTTGGAAGTCGGTACGGCCGACTTCAACCTAAGTGAACGAATGGGTGACATTGTTCAGCGTCTGGCCGAGTAAAGGCATCAGGCACGAAACGGACAAACTTACCGTCTATTAGGCGTATGATCGGGACCTAGACACGTAATCCCACTGCTTGTGCAGTTGTAGCAGGCGCTAGGGTCGTCTGTCGCAGCGGGCCAGACGCACTTGCGGTGTTGACGTGTGCAGCTGATACACGGCGGCCTCCTGTGGCAATCGCATTCGTAAAGTGATATCAGAAAAATACGCTTACATGGCTGACATGAAAATTCTCGACCTTCTGGTAGACGGACTGGAGCACTGAAAGGCGAGGTGAGGGTGTCGAAGGCAGCGCAAGCAGATGGTCTCGCCTGGGGACCTTTCGCATTTGACGCGCGCTTTCGCACACTTGATCAGAGAATGATGCGGTCAGCTGGCGACTTCATGCTACCATCCAGCAGGTAAGAAAGAGGAACATACGTTGGAACAACGTCTCGAAGGCTGCTCGCTCGCCTCCGCTGGGCGTTCCGTTCCGCCCGTCCCGGCCACTCTGGCTCCAGAGTGCGAACTACACGATCCGCTTGCCATTCCCACCAGCAAGCCGCAAGTCGAGGCAGTCTTAAGAGAGCTGCTTAGCGTTGTGCTAGAGGGTGACCTTGAGATTCGCGAGTCGATGGAAGCTGCAGCGGACTTAGCTTCTATCTCGTTGGCTTGGATTCACAGGGAGAGAAGCCGCTCGCACCTGGAACCAGCGAGAGACGATCCAATGAACACAGAGAAGGTGTGTGCCCTATTGCAGAACGTAAGGGAGGCTGCAGTGGGGACTGTTGGATCCTCAGTTGGGGGAAGAGGACGGTGATAGATAGAGAAGGGTTATTTTTAGGGCAACAAGTCGGAGCCGGGCCGGCGGACGTGAAAAGACTCGTGATCTTGGTTCGTGACTTCACGAGGGAGAAATCCAGGTAAGCCAGACTTTTTGAAGATTCGAGTTGAATCGGAACGTGTATAGCTGGATTGAAAGCGATACATTCAAGCGACGCTCGTCTGCTCCGGCAGCTATCACTCCTCCTCCTCAACGACCTGCAAAGCACTACTAACCATATCCGCTGCCACTGTCCAACAGCTTTACTGTCAGCTTGATCTCCGAAGATGGAAGGCTCGCTTACATCGGCGCTCCATCAACGTGTCCACCAATTTCCCAGCCTGCGCGTCCCAGAACCCCGCGAACCGGAACGCTCGGAGCAACCTGGAGGAACCACGCTGGTCAGCATCCTACTTCCATTTCTCCTGATGCAGATGAAAGGAAGCCAACACGCACCACTCCTGATCCCACACCGGGATCGTCTCGAACGCGTCGGCCAATGCCGGCCCCAGAGTATCGAGACACGTCGTGAGCAAGTGGAGGATGTAGAACACCTCCGACATGGTTTTCGAGTGTCCCTTTTTACATTGCGAAAAAAACAAAAGTTCGGTCAGCGTCTTGGAGTGTAAAGTGAACGCCATCACGTGTCGGCGCAGAGAGACTTAGTGGCTCTACTCACCAACAGCAACCCCAACTTCCTCACCATCCTCGCGTACCCAAGATCGAACCTCCTATTCCTCCCTCCTTGCAACTTGTCCACATAACACTCCACCGCGAGTCCCACGCCAATCAACCACAACTCGACGCTAAACACTCGACTGAGTACGCCCCAAACCCTCTCTTGAACCCCTCCATCCTCCCCACCCTCCCCTCCCACCGTCAACCTCTCGTCATTGAGCACCTCGACCCAAATTCCATCGAGGTACTTCTCTACTCTCTCCCTCTCTCTCGTGAACCCTTCTAGCCCTACGCGAGTGGAGAGGGAAGCCGGGCTGAGGGCGGTGGAAGTCAGGAGACCGTAAATCGTGTTCGTGGGAGGCGCGAGGATGCGTGAGACCGAGTTGAAGAGCGTGGAAAGGGGAATAGAGGGGTCGAAAATGGGGTTTAGAGAGGAGGGTGAGAGAGGGATTAGTGGAGGGGGGATGTAAGGCGCGTAGAGGCCGAAGGAGGCGAGGTGGAACGTTTGTGGTGTGCTGTGTTGATGGAGGGAGTGGTCAGTGGGATGAGAAAGGATGGAGAAAAAGAAGGTGCCTACAGTGACGACGCAACACCGAGTACCAAGGACTCTGAAGCCTCCTTAGTCTAAACCCCCCAGCAAACGAGCCACGCCACGTCAGCGCGTCCTTCACACCTTCCATCCCCACAGAGATACCCACAGCAAGAAACCACCCCGCCCTCGCCAGCCATTCCTTCTCACCACCACCTACTCCCTCTTCCCCTACCCTACTCTCATTCAGCAACTCCACCGCCCTAGTCGCCGCCCATCCAATCTCTCCTCGCATCTTCATCCTTTCGCTATACTCCTCTGGGGGTTCACAGATCCTGCTGATCAGCATGATGACGCCGATACGGGAAAAAATCTCTTTGTTCCTGGTGTTGGAGGGTGAAGAAGAGGAGGAGGAGGAGAAGGAGGGGAGTGAGGGAGAGACGGCGCGACTGGGGTCAGGGGTTGGGAGGCCGCTTGGGATTGTTGTTGTTGACGCCGATGAGGAAGCGGTTGAGGAGGAGGAGGAAGAGGAAGTGATAGCAGGGAGGTTGAATAGCGAGTCACGAATCCTAGAAGTAAGTGAGAGGAGGACAGGCGAGCGCTGAGTTCCATACGAAGGGAGTTGGGTGGGGTCTGTGGTCAGCGAAAGGTGACCGAGGCTCGCGGTGGCGAAGAGGATCGCGTTGGCGTGGTAGCCCGTTATGGACTGACATGGAGGAGGAGTATTAGGCACTAGCAAACAAAGACCAGATAAATAGGGAGTGGATTACGGAGTGAGAAGTGAATTTCGCCCCCGCCGCAAGATCGAGGAGGTCGAGCAGCTGTCGTGTTCAGTCAACGTCAGGTCCCGCGTCCTTCCTTCAAAAAGAAGCGCAAGTGGACGAACCTTGACGACCTCCGCACTAGGCGTGAGCTTCTTGATATCCAGCGAATCGATCGCAAAAGTGAATCTCACGCTCCTGAGATGATCCAAGCCCTCCCTTCCGAGTTCCGCTGTCAGCCCAAGCCACGTGTCAGCACCGCCCTTGCACTCTCAAACGCTCTAATAACTCCGCCACGCACCTTCGAACTGGGTTTGTGTAACCTTTTTCGCCAGCATCTCGCTCTTGACTCCCAACAATCCACTTGAAGTGGATACAGCCGACTTGATCCTACGAAAATTGTGCAAGAGGGAGACCGACCCTATGCGTCAGCGTCGACCAACGTCGGCCAAAAAAATCAATAGCTCAACT